>VMDR010002076.1:0-19417 GCA_007922815.1 Macrotus californicus | reverse complement strand
CAGAGGGGAATAAAAGGGAGAGAAAAAGGGAAAAATGTAATAGCATGATCAATAAAATATTTTTTTTTAAAAAAAGAAAACTTCAATCTACCCTTTTCAGCAGTTGACATTGCAAAGCTCTGAGGCAATTTTAACAAATCAGGTCACACTACAGAAAAACTATAGGTAAGTTAAATAAAAACTATTTTTCACCTTTAACCAACCTGACAGATAGTATATGTGAAGGATGGCACCCCACTTGGAACATCAGGGGTGAGGAATATTTTTCCAAGCCTTTGGTTTTCATTGCCACCATAGTATATATTTTTTGCTTATGAGAAAGGCACTTACCCTGGGGAAATTCTTAGGCAGAAGGAGGAAAGTTTCTCAGATATTTATAGCTAAAATATTTCAAAACATAGGTAGCTATATTTATGCCGGGCTCATATTTTAATAAACACTAAGCATTGCTGCTCACAAAGTTCTCTTTCACCACAAATGCTAGATACTTCTGTTTTTAAAAAGCAGGTAAAGATTTTGAAAACATTGCAAAATATCTTACAGCCCGCAGCCTTACTTAGAATTTGCCTCTTCAAATCTTTTCCAAACTGATTAAAAATTTAAAATCTACTGTTAGCGAGAAAGATAATGAACAACCCCAGGCCAACTTTGGGGGAGACAGAAGCTGGATGAGAAATAAAACTTGGCTGGACCCTTCACCCCTGACTGAGGAGAGCCTCATAAACATGATGTCTACCTACAACACATCAAAACTGGCAAATAAGCAGTCGGGTCCCCATATCCTGCTCTAGTGTAATTTCTCAGGTTAACTTTTCATTAGCCAATTAAATATTTTTAAAGATTTTAAAGACAATTTCCTAGCAATGTCTTTGATGCCATTATCCTCATCTAATAAATAAGAGCAATTGATGTCCATGCAGTGAGCAAGACAGAGAGAAGACCAGAACCTGCTCTCCCAGGGACAGACCTCCCATGGAAACTTCTGAGGGTAACCTCTGGCCATAAATTGATTTCCACGATTTCCTAGCCTTGGCCTGCCAGGGGCCTGCCTCTTGGATCTAACAGGAAACTTTGGGCTCCCACCAAGACCTGTCACGGATGTTTCTGCGCACAGGAGGTTCTCTAGGCAAAAGGAATTCAATACTCGACATTCAACAGGCCTCTCCAGGGAAAACAAAATAACTGAAGACCCCCAGGGCTTGTCACACTGATGGCGATTTCTGATATGGAACCCAGAAAGCTGTCTCTAAATACATCCTCAGGTGTAAGGGCATAGATGCTGAGTTGTTTACTAAGTACATGTGGGGATTTTCTTGCAGCCAAATAATAAAGGTCACAACCAGCTGCTAAAGCTTCTTCCTGGTACAGCAGCCCAAACTGAGGCTCCCCATTTCCTCTGTCAGAGGGGCTTGGGGGGCTGAGTCCACGCATCGTCTTGGAAGGTGGATTCGACATGAAAAGATGCAGTTGGTAAAGAGAGCACTGGCCTGGAAGTCAGGGGACTTTGGTTCCAATTTTAATTCTGTCCCCACCCAGTCACTTTGCCTTGGTAAAGCAACTTAAGCAGCTGAGTCTCAATTTCTTCCTCTGTAAAAGAGAACTAACGGTTTGGTGGGAAGGAGACAAACACATTGCACTTCTGGGATGTGTAAGCACCGTGAAGCCTATGACCCATGGCCCCACAACGAGGGTCGCATGAACTGGATATAACTGGATACTGCAGATGAGGAAATGGAGGTTGTGATACAGTCATGTGACCAGAGCTACATCTTCCAGAAGAGATAACGGAGGCAGAATTCCTAGTACGGGCCAACCAGGGCTTGGTTTCCTCACCCACCGTGTTCCATTTGGAGATCCAAGATGTCAGGAATTCTAAATCTGAAGCTCACTTTCCAGGGCATTGCGAAGGCATGCTTTCCAAGGTAAACAGAAAAAAATATATAGTAACAGTTTGTTACAGTGAAGAATAATTTAAAAATATTAATACGTGAGAATTTGGGGCCTTGGCCCCACAAATGCTAGAGACGTTTCTGAATGTTAAAATGCCTTGTTTGCTGGGAAGGAATTATAGTTATTAAATATAGACACAGAACAGCCAAACAGACCTGGTGCTTCTGCAGGTTGTTAACATCTTCAAAGTCCTTCCCCATACATGACTTCACTGGATTGTCCTAACCACACACTGTAAGGTTGGAAAGCGTTGTCACCCATGCTTTGCAGATAAGGACACTGTCGTCAGTCCTTCTGGGGAGTCACCTTCCTGACTCCCACTTCTGACCTCAGCAGCAGCTGTAGTGCAGACAGTGCCCTGTGAGCTCAGACTCTGCTTGCATGGCCAGCATCCAGCCCAAGCACCTGCTGTGTTCACGTCACAGCTCCTTCTCTCCCAGGACCCCCTCCTTGACCCACATGCCAGCAGGGCCAGGAGGTGAGAGGTTCCCCTGGGGGAAACCCCATCACCAGGGGAGGGCAGGAGTCAGAGAGGCAATGACTCCTGTCCTTTGACAGAAACAGTTTCGAGGAAGGACTCTACACTGCAGGGAGAGCTCAGCCGCATTCAGCTCCCACCCAAGACCCTGATGAGCAGAAGTGACTTCAGTGACACATCCTCTACGTCCTTCTTCCTTCTCTCACTCTGCTCACATCTCATTCCTACTTCTGAACAAAATAAACCACCAGCTCCCAAGTTCAAGCTCTGCTTTGGGGGACCCCAGACTATCAGAGGCATTGAAGCCTCAGGAGAAGTGACAGGCACAAGGCCACCTGCTTTCTGGTTCTTAATCCACAGACTGTCTTTTACATTCTACTTTCACTTGTACACACAAAGCAACAAACTGTAATTTCTAACTTTTACCAAGACGCCAGACTTATAATAAGTTTAAAAAATACACACTTCGGTGCAAAATTAGTAATAAATGATAACCATCATTTTTGCTGGGGGTTACATAGATCATCTGCTAAGCTACCTTTAAAAAACTGCATTTT
Organism: Macrotus californicus; assembly: GCA_007922815.1. NCBI lineage: Eukaryota > Metazoa > Chordata > Mammalia > Chiroptera > Phyllostomidae > Macrotus > Macrotus californicus. The sequence continues at coordinate 16,432 of VMDR010002076.1, read as the reverse complement.
TTTTCAAAATTTTGAAGTATTACATTTGTCTTCGCTGGTAAATTAGAAATGTTGAGTGTCGCTCCAAGTTTTACAGATGAGAAAGCTGAAGTTTTAGGACTTTCCAGTGTTACACTTGTAACTATTATTGGAACCAGAATTAGAACCGCTTGCAGTCCAGGCTTTGCCTACCAACTCTACCCAACAGCAGGACCGCACATTGTGCTCGAGGAAGAGCACGGGCCTGGAGCTGGGACGGTAGCCAGTTTTTTAAATGTTCTTCCCTTTTCCATTAATTGCACCACAATTTTCACCCTCTGGAAGTCTCAGTCCATGTACTTCAGGTAGAAATGGCCTGCCATTCCTCACTGCCAGAGCTCAGAATACAACAAGGGCTGACCAATTAGTGTAGTCTCCCCCGGCCACAGTGATTGGCTCAGAGAACAGAGAGGAACCCATGCCTGGCCAACCAGAGTGACTATTGAGACTTCAGTGGGCCCTTTTCCAGGGGGAGCTAAGCAGTCAACTGCAAGTCTTCAGTGCCCGGTGGCCTTCTTGCCACCACACAGGAACAGCCTGCCTGAAAATGAAGCCACCAAAGGGGAAAGCGTAGCACAGAAATGGATGGAGACAGCCTGCTGAGGTGACACAGACCTAGGCTGCCCTGAATTTAGATTTGTCATTGGACTTGACTATCACAGGGGCTAGTACATGACTGCCTCATTTTCTCTCAAGTATCGGCCACTTGGAATTGCACAGACCTGCCTGAATCAAGCTCCATACTCAGGCATTAGAGACTCAGCTCAGTACTCTATGAAGAAACACAGTTTCCCACGACCAGGGAATAAGCTGGAAGTCAAGAAAGAGAAGCAGAGCTGATCAAATCTTGGCAGAATGCTCGGTCCCAGCCTCCGAGAGCCTCGGGAATGAGGCCCTGAACAAGTCTCTGTGAATCCGCGAAGCACCAGCCTCAGACAAACCCGCACTTTACTGTGGAGAACACCAGCGCTGCAAACATCACTTCCATCAGCCAGGTGCTTCGATTCAAACTACTACTGCAACTAGAGTTCAGGAGAAGGACCTTAGATTGGGGATTCCTTCTGCTTGTTTTCCTTTTGCTTAAAATTACATATAGCAGTATAACGAAGCCATCTTTCACATTCGTAAACTCTCAGAAAAACTTCTCATCACTTACCTGCCCTCTGAAAAACTGAATCACAAGGACGGGAGAGGTGATGAGAAAAAATAAAAAGCTGAAACCAAACTGAGAAACTTGCCCAAGGCAATACAGATACAATGAATTGTACTTGTTTTTTAAAGGGCTTTCCCCTTCTCCCTCCAGAAAAGTCACCATCAAATATTTTCTTCAAAGACAATGATTCAAACACAGGGAGGCAAGCTGCAAGCCTGAAAGGCAAATAGGCTTTTTAGCAATGGTGTCTCGGAGTTTTCAGAGCCTAGGTCAGTCTCTGATGGTGGAAGGGAAGTGGGAAAGAGGCCAGGTGAGTGAGGACAGGTTTACCAGATGACCCACCTGAGTAAGACCAGGTTTACCAGATGACCTGCCACTGAAGAGGAAGGGGACAGGTGCTGGTCCAGAGTATAAATACAGGTGTCCACAACTTTGTCATCTTTAAACACAATGCTGTGAGACGACACTCCCTCTAGCCTTCTGTCATGCTTGGAATGCCTGAGGTCACTACATTTGGCCTTTGAATGTGACACGCAAACTTACCTGATGAATTCCACAGAGTAGTACTGAATAGGGGAGCTTCCTTCACTCTCTCCCGGTTTCCAGGATAGGGCCACCTCGGACTCGGAAACCACGGTGACATGCGGCCTTTGGGGTGCTGTGGGAGGCAGGCAGGAATCTAGGCAAGACAGCAAACAACTAGTTGGCTGGTGATCTTTGCTGCTGGAGATATTTGACATATAATAAAACATGTGTGCGTCCTACCGCCTAAACATCTCTATTCAGACCCACCTCAAAATCCAAACCAAACAAAAAAATAACCACAGCTGGATTCACCATGTAAGGTGTGAGTCCTTCTTTCCTGAGCCCTGATGGTGGCTGGAAATTAAACTAAACTCTTATCCAGACCATTGACCTTGGGACACACAATGGTGTGCACCCTTTAAAACCTCAAGTCATTTTTCCACCTCCTAACAGCCTTTCACCTCGGTTTGCACATTGGAATTCATATTTACCTACAGGGGAAATAAATGCTGAGCCACTTTCCATGTGTGTATGTGTGTGTGTGTCCCCACCCCCGAGCACCAGAGTACATACAATGTGAGGGCATGTGTGAAATGCCCTCCAGCGTAGAGAAGGAGGAGCTACCCATGATCCTCTCACCCCAAGTAACTGCTGTGCTATTTTCATGCCCAGACTTTCATATCCCTTGGCCCTTCATTTGTACAATTGCTTCTGCCAGAAACATTTTTTCCAGCTTTCTTTTCCTAGCAAAACCCTATACAGTTTGAAAATTTGGGCAAAAGATATGATTCTTCCTGAAATCCTCCCTGAGCTTCAAGGGGGGGAAGGGCTCTCTCCTGAGTTGCTCCAGAGTCTGTGGTGCAGATCTCGGATACACAGCAGCCACTCACTTCCTTTTTGCCTCTCCCTCCGCAGTGAGCTCCTTATGAGCAATATCGTGTGATCAAAGTACCTTGGCCTCCCGCAGCCACCTCAGGGAGCCTTGATTGGGTTCCCTTTGCCTGTAAATCTCTCCTCTCACTCCGCTTCCTCACCTTCTTAATTCCCACTCACCGTCAGATCACCACCTCGGGGAATAGTAGTCACCTCGGGGAATTCTTAGCTCCCCCCAGTATCCGGAGGTTCTTACAGCACTGTGGGGAGCCTGTATCCCAACCTGTGGCTACACATTAACTAGGTGACGTCTTGACCCACCCCGCCAAGTTCCAAGAGGGTAGGCTCTGAATTCCCAGAGCCTAGTACAGTGCCTAGCACACAGTAGGTCCTCATTGACATATACTGAATGAAAGAATGAATGAAGAGCACACGTCACTTTCCTACTGGTGATGAATTAAACCCATTTTACCTTGGGGCAAGGTGGTAACATGCCGCAAAGAGCTGAGCCACCCTTTGCCCGTCGGGCTGGAAGCTGCCACATTCACTTCATATTCAGTGTCTGGTTTCAAATCTCCGATCACTTCCTCCTGCCAATGCCCAGAGAGGAAAGGTGTCAGTGGGCAAACCAGACAATTCCCGTGAGGGTTGCATCCTGAGGTCCCTGTGAAATTGCATAGGACAGAGGCTGTTGTGCTTCTCTGAGATGGGCCACGTTTTCAAATTTGCAAAAAGGAAAACATCACAATATACTTCCCAAGGCTAGAGGATTACCCTTTATTGAAATCTATACAAAAAGTGTCTAAGGGTGTGGACTGTATGCAGTGTGGAGAGGCTAGACAAGGGAAAGATTCATGTCCTGGGCGGGATGGAGTGAGACGGCACAAGATTTCATCGTGCTATGCAGAACGGTGTGCAATTTAAAACTTGCATATTTTTTATTCTTGCAATTTTCCATTTAATATCTTCAGACCTCGACTGACCGTGGGGAATGAAACCGTGGAAAGTGAAACCTTGGATAAGAGAGGAGTGCTGTAGTCTTGTGGGGGCCAGCTCACCCTGCACCCCCTTAGCTTCTAGCACCCACCTTCACGTGATGTCCCCCAAAATCTGCATCTCCAGTTCAGCCCTGACTCCTGATGTCCAGCCATGGGTCTGCAACTGCCTCTTGAACATCTTCACCCAACAGCTACCCAGGAACTCAAATTCAACAAAACCAAAACTCAGCTAACCCTTCCTCTGCCTCACACCAAAAACAAATCAAAACTTGGCTTCACCTTCTGCCCTCTCCCTCGCTGCCCAAACTGGAAACTTGTGACACCTTCCTCCCTGTCCACTGCCCTCCCTTTCCGCCATCGACATGCTCGCCACACAGTAATCAGTGCTCTTTCATCTCACTCGGATCTGGTTGTCACTGCGTCCTCACAGACATTCCAGTCCAAGTCCTGGTCACTTTGACAATGGGCTCTGACTCTCCCTGCCGCCAATTCCGCCTGCTCCTCCAATGCAGATTCCACCCTCCCTGCTGGAGTTACCCTCCTGAACCCCAAATCTGATCATGTCCCTTCCCACCTTAAAACCCCTCAGAAGAGCACATCTGTGTCCCCCTGTTTAATCCTTTCAGCTTCACCTCCTGCCACCTCCCTTCGTGCATTCCCTATTCCAGTCAGACTTGAGAACTTGGCAGGGCTTAAATTTATGTCATTCCATCCCTTGTCTCTGGGCCTTTGAACCTGCTGCTCCCTCTACATGAAGTGCCCTTCTCCGCGGTCCTGCCCGGTGCACCCCCGCCCACCCTTCATGACTCGGTTCAGCTGAGACATTACCTCATTCCTTTGACCCCCAGCCTCCAGTCCGGTTTCTGGTTAGGCCCCCTCCTCTATGCTTCTTGGTGTCCTTGGTGTACCTCAGTCTCAACACCATGCAACTTATGCTGTAATTGTCAGTTTCTTTGTCACCTCCTCTCCACCCAGCTGAGGGCAGGAAGCAAGTTCTTATTCTTCTGGTATCCCAAGGCTTAGCATAGCATTCTCAGACATACAGCAAAGGCCTAAGCAATGCTTTCTGATGAACAAGGACATTGACTAGTGGACGAACAAAGAAAAGGAATTGAACCAAGATGCCCAGTGTAAGTGGACGACATCCTAAAGATCTAGCCCCTCTGCTTTGATGAACAGCATCAGTACTTTTGCTCCAAGCCCTGAAGTTAGTGATTAACGCCAGAGACAGGGCTAACTCCCTCTTACCCACCACCCCCCGGCCACCAGCAAATGCTCCCCTCTTCCACTTCCTCTGATTCCTGGCCTGCGCCATTTCTACAGCCACCTGGAGAGTGTCTATCTCCAATCTCGCCCTCCTGCCCCCACTCAATCCTACATGCAGCTCCACGAGGGTCCTTTGCTGAGCATATGGACCTGATTTCACAGCCCCTGCTGCTCTGATTCCCTGCATCTGGGCACCCTAGTTCCACCATCTGTCCCTTGGTTGCATGTCAAGTTGGGTTCAGAGACTGGACGTGGCAGGTAGACACCAGACTCGGTTCTCACTTGTCTCCCAAATGCAGGCCTAGCTTTTCCCACAGAAGCAGAGATACAGCTTCAGACCACCTGATGTTCTCACAGGCTTTTGCTTTAGGATCCTTTTCCCTGTGAATTTGTCATTATGTGAAGTGTGGAGGCGGTACTGTGGTCTCACGGGCTGTTGAAGATATTAGCTGTGAGCCAATACCTAATACAGCTACCACCAGTTACCATGCATGGTTTCTCTGTTCCAGGAACACACATAGCCTGGCCGAGTCCTTCCTTCAGTCCTATGAGGCAGGAAACAATTTCACTTTCACTTATAGAAGATAAAAGGGAACCCTGAAAAGTGAACGATTTGCTCAAGGACATACATTAATGATGTGACAAGGTGAGCATTTCAAACTGGTTTGTTTGACTCCAAGGCCCAAATTCTAATTCTATAATACATGGATGAAAAATACTAGATGATATTTAAATCTACAAAACATATTTATCATAAACACTGAAGGCCAGGTGATTATTATTTTACCTATAAACACAGAAGTTTATGTACCAGAAATTTAAAAGTTATCCCTGCAAATCAGCACTTAAATATCGGACCCTGATCTCACATCTCACTGTTACTCCCTCCTGTGCTGCATTTCTCCCTCTGCTGGAAACCCAGGCCGTGGGTTTCCAAAAATGATGCTACAAGGCATCTTGCTCACTAGCCAGACACATAGCCCCTACACTGGGTGGGATTCAGTCCACGTGGCTAAGCAGAGGCACAAAGAGAGAGCCCTGGAAGAGAAGCCAGAAGACTTAGGCTCTGGCCCAATGTTCCAACACTGCAATCCTATGGTGCTTCTTCAATAACTTACATTGGTAGCAATTAACCTTGGCCTCAACTTCATGGTTGACTCTATGAGTCAGGGCTGGTTCTCAGCTGGGAACATCTAGCATTAATAGATGGAAGGCACCAGAGAAAGAGAAAAGCACTTTCTTCCAAACATGCTTCTTCCAATGGTGCGGAGAAAGGCTGTGCAGGCCAGAGTGCAGGGCAGGGCTGGGGGGACTTCCACTCCCTGGGTGGTCACAGACAGTTAGAGAACACCTCCCAGGGTTTCACAGGAGGGGCGGCATTGGCTTTGGGCCAAGACAAACCTTTCTCATAAGGGCCTGTCCTGTTTATTGCCAAGAGAATCAGCATCCCTGAAACTTGTCCAGTCAAATGCCCACACATATTTCCACATGCCCTACAGGGGACAAAGGAACCCTGGGTTGGGAAACAGTACTCATTAAGCCTTTCATTTTACAGTTGAAGGGACATTCAGAGGGGTTCGGTGACCTTGCCCAAGGTGACCCTTGCTCTGGTGACAAGGCTGGGCTAGGTGCAAGTCTCAGGATTCCTGGCTAAATTTTCTCTCTCTGACCTTGGGTAAGATCCAAACAGAATCACTGTTCTGGGTCAACAAGAACAGAGGAGTCCCGAGCAGGGTGGCGGTGCACCGCCGGGTGGGCGAGACAATCTACTGAGAAAAAACAGAACTTTCTATTTGTTTATTCTCCTCCTTTCAAATTCTGTGGGACTTATATGGCGTATAATAACATACATATATTGGTACATGTTCAAATATTTATTAACTCATGGTATGTATGATCAAAAAGTGTGGAGACCGCCAGGTTAAACATCTTTTTCAATCTCTATCTCTAAGAAATCACCAGCTTGCCCTGATTTTACTATTTATTTTTCCAGGATGAAATTGTAGGTTGCTCTTCTAAGAAAAAGTGTCAAGTGCTAATCAAATCAGAGGACTCTGCGCAGGCGGATTATCAAAGAATGCCTCAGAATTCCTCATTATCATCAGCCAGGTAATTTGGGCCATGTCATTATTTGTCAACCCAATCTTTTGTTTGGCATTCAATCCAAGAAGTCAACCCCCCAGCTGTAGGTGGTCCACTCCTGTCCTACTGAGAAGGCCTGGAACGGCCAGAGGAAGAAAACTACCCATTCACAGTGGTGCTCACGGGTTTAAATATTTTCTTTCTGTTTCAGTCTTCTCCACCTAGTTTTGGAACAGAGCTTAAATGACTTCAGCCTTTAAAAATGATCCTCTCAACCTCACTCTGCCCTGTGAGATGAAGCAGTGCATACAAAGGTATCTTCTTCCTGCCCTGGCCGGGTGGCTCAGTTGGTGGGAGTATCGTCCCACAAACCGAAAGGTCACAGGTTTGACCCCCGGTCAGGGCACAAACCTAGGTTTCGGGATCGATACCCAGTCAGGACATGAGTGGGAGGCAAACGGATCGATGTTTCTCTCTCATGTTGATGTCTGTCTGTCTGTCTCTCTCTCTCTCTCTCTCTAAAAACCAATAAACAGCCTTGGGTGAGGATTTAAAAAAAAAAAAGGTGGCTTCTTCCCAAACAACTAACAATTCACCTGGGATGCTGTGCCTTCATCAGTGGGAGGGAGATGAAGGAAAAGCAACAGTTTGATCAAAAGAGACCCCCGGAATCCTGGGTTGGGGCAAAGGTTTAACTTCCCAAAAGTTCCAAAAGCATACTTACAAAGATCACCTGATGGCCAGACTGCCCCTGCGAAGCAGAAAACAAGCGGCACCAGGAGGAAAGGAGAGCTTCCGGGGGTGAAGTGCACCCACCGAGGGGCCGCCGCTGCCTCGCCCCACCCAGGGCCGCCCAGCCTCCCTTCACAACAGGAGCTCTGCGGACCCCTTGCCCGGTCCTTCCTCCCTGCAGGGATGCTCTGAGGGCTCTGTGACTGTGCCCTCGTCTAATGCTCTAACGTAACAGGATGCTACAGGATGACATGATCCATGGCAGAGGTCCCCACACTGCCTCTGTTCAGGTCACCTTTATTGCCTCAGTAGTATTTTTACAGCACTTCTAGTCCAAAAGAAGCGCCCACCAGCTCCCTCGTCCAGGAGTTTCACCCAAACGACTTGGTGGTGCCAGCGCTCGCACAGTAGCTGTTTCCTTTGAAAACCCAAGTTCAGACATTCCACAGTGCCCTGGGACTTGGCTGCAGGGCCCTGGAGCACCCTGGCACGAAGTTTGGAACTGGAGACCCACTGTCTGTGGATAGATACTATTTGCTCCCTGTTGCGTTGATGAGGGAACTGAGACCAGTGAAGTTACCCAGCCGGTTGGCTGTAATGAGAGCCCTCTGAATCCAGAGCCCACTCTGCCCTCTCCCCAACTCACTGCCTTTCCTAGTCATTATTTCCTCTCTCCAGGCCTCCTGTCCTGCACATGCCCCCCCCACCCCCACCCAAACACGCAGCACTGGTCGGGTACCCACACATGCACACTCATTCCTTTTGACCTGAATGGCCTTCCCTCTTCTGCCTTTCCAGAAACAGCCCTGCTTCAATTCTCAGCCCCAAATTTTACCTCTCGACCACTGGCTCCTACACGAATCTCTGCCTCTTCAAAACCTCAACCTGCCTATTAAGTGGCATGTTAATGACATCTGGCCTTATGTTGCTCTTTAACTGTTCAGTCATGTGACTGTGGCTTTCCCAACAAGCCTGAAAGCTGCCCCAAACAGGGGTTCTGGTTGTCTGGTGAGAACAGCAGCAGCTGTGGAAGTCACGTGGAACCCGCAAGGCGGGAAAGTGCTGTAACCGGATAGCTCCTCTAATGCCTGGCTGCAATCAGCAGAGAGCACGCATTTACCACAAAGGCAATGACCGCCAGGAGTGACAACGGACATCTATGTAGCTGCTTTCACGTTTTACCAAAGGCTTCTTCGTGCACAGTCTTAGTTGGCACTCACCACACTGTAATTATCACACCCCTTCTATGGGAGAAGGGTGAGGTTCAGACAGGACAAGGGACTTTGGACCGAGTCACTGACCTGTAAGTGTAGGCAGGGGGTCCAGAAACCCGGGGCCTGTTCCCTCCTGGCCCTCTCTCTGTTTTGTGTTTGCACTGCGGTGGCCGTCCCAGTAAGCCCATATAATCCGAAGCACACATTCAAGGGGCCCACATGCCCAACCCAGGTTGATGTGGTGGGGCAGGATCTTGATCTCAGAGGCACTATCCTGACTCCAGAACACCTGTCACCAGCCCTGTGCCCTCCCTGCCTGGACTGCTGTAGCCACACTCACCACAGGACAGGAGGCAAGTGGCTGGGGACACTGCTAAGACAGTGCCAGCTCCCTGATGGGCCCCCTGGCTTGTTGAAACTTCCAGGGCTGCTGAGAGGAAACTGACCCTCAACGGATGGTTTCCTAGGTAAGGCCAACCCAACATCCCCTGTTAGGACAGAGTAAGCCACAGAGCTTAGGGCTGAGGGCTTCTGCTGAGGCAAATGAGGGAAAGTCGGAGCAGAAGTCCAGGATTAAAAGCATGTCATGCAAGGTCCATGCAAGCTGAAAGTGCTCTTCTTTTGGAGCCGTGAGGGCTTTGGTAAGCACGGCCGGAGCATGGCTCAGGAGCCCTGGGCTACAGTCGGCTCTGTGACTTGCTAATGTATGATTTGGGTACAGTCATGTCAGCTCTCTGAGTCTCAGCATCCCTGCCAGGCAGTAAAATGAGGTCACAGGATAGTCGAGAAGAGTACACGGAAATGCAAATGGAAAGCACGAGGGATGGAGCCTGGCAGGTAACAGATGCTCAAGAAAGGATAGCTACTAGTCCCTGGGACAAATCGGTTTCCATGCAGCGCCCGGAAGGCGTGCACCCCATGGGAGTCCTCAGTGTGACCGCGCTGCCCTTATAGCGGCATTCCGGGCACTAATGCCAACTCCTCGCAGAGACAGGCAAGGCTCTGGCCAGTTGTAGAACGCAGAAGGAGAAGGGGGAGAGAGAAGAGAAGACAGAACATGCCTAAGGCAGAAACATTCACCCTGTGACACCGTGACGGGAAACAGAAGACATAATGAAGAAAAGCCAGCAACAACCAACTGGTCAGTGGAAGGACAGGGCCGCCAGCTCTGGCAGAAAACTAAATAAAGTGGACCCTTTGAATGCACACTTCAGATTACATCATTCTCTTCTGCGTGGTGTCCCCGGGCAGTGGCGAGGACACAGATGTGTCATGTCTGTGGATAAAGCTTTATTGAGATTTCAAAAGAATTGGACTCAAACTTTTTGAAAAAAAGAAGGGGAAACAGCTATAAGGTGGCTTTTCCCTGCAAGACAAGTGCGGCAGCTTGAGTCCAGGACGCACGTGCTGGCGCCAGAACTTTCTTCCTGTGGCTGCCTTCACGGAGGTGCGGAGGTGCGTGTGCGTGAAAGGCAGCCACACACTCCCAAGGACCACACGGCACACACTCGTTGTTACGGTTGCTTATGTAGCAGCGCACACACCCCAAAGTAGAAATCCTCCCAAATGTCGCTGAAAGGCCAGCCCCGGGGGTGCTTGGCACACAGGTACTCACGTGGGTGGCGATGTCCCGGCTGAGTTGCACATGGTGGTGCCGCTCCTGTGGAGATTTATCCGTGCCAACCGGGTTGTAAAAGACCTGGGAAAGCCGCAGACACCAGGGTGAGGTGGGTGGGACATCTGCACCGCCCCGACGGGCTTGGGGCACTGTCACTGCAGTGGGCCCCGAGGCGCCCTGCCTCCCCTCACACACACTGCCTGGCAGTAAGCATCAACAGCTGGCCCGGCCACCCACTCCTGGGCTTGTGGAGCCAGGAGGGGCCTCCTGTCAGTGAGGTGTGCTGGAGAGGGCTGGACCCAGCTTCTGTTATTTTTCTGAAAACCACAACTCTCAAGTAACCTTTCGTTTTCCCACGTTTGACACAACATAAATCAGGAAACACATTTCTCTACTTTAAGAAGATGGCAGGACAAGGGCATTGATAAATGGCTGCCCTCCCTTGGTGAGAGGATGCAGGAGGGGGTGGGCGTCAGGAATGTCACTGGGGTGGGGGGGTGGGGCATCCATCCCATTTGAAGTGGGCAGTCAGCTCCAGCCCATGTGGTACCCCATGAGAATGGTGGCACAGGGCAGCCAGCGCTCCCAATACCCCCAGAGATCTGAGATCTCAAAATATTTATTTGAAATCTTTTGACTTCTAAAAGTTGACTCATTTCAAAAACACCGTTCAAAGAAAAGATTTTGGCGAAGTGCAGTCAGTGGGTAGCCTCTGATAGGTAGGTATCCTCTCTCCCCTCCTCTACCCCGGCAGTCCGCCTCTTTCCTTTAACTAGATTCCACTTTTCTTTGTATATACCAACAACATTCCACAGGGACTATCTCTCCCCCATGTGTCTGCTTCTTTCTAAATTGGACTGCAGGCAACTGGACACAGGAACCATGACCTCTCTGAATGGAGGAAGGGCGGGCAGATCTTAATAGACTTTCAGGGCACTTACAAATGCCCTGGGAAGGGGAATGCCACCTCTAGTTTGAGGAGAAAGCACAGGGCAGAGATTGACATGGCAGGGCTGACAGAGAAGCACACAGGTAGCCCAGCCCAAGGAGCAGGAACCGCCAGGGTCCAGTTACTCACAGTATACCCAGTGATGGGGTGCCTCGGATGCCTGGGCGTTTTCCACTGGATGCTGAAAGCTGTGCAGTTCAGCGCGGCCAGCGTGACATGCAGAGGAGGCCCCACCTTGCCTGTTTTGTTTTTGCCAAAACAAAAGAGATTGCGTTAGAAGGTCCATACATCCCACCCTGGGTGTCCTTACACAGGACACAAGAGAGAGTGTTTACAGATGGAGAGCCAGCAATGAGGCCAGCCGTCTCTCTTGTGTGACTTTGCCCAAGCCCTGCTGTCCCCTCCCAACCTGGCAGTGCTAGGGAAGTCAGCCCAGCGATGGTTCTCGGTCCCTTCTGCAACTTGGCGACCAGCAGAGGGAAATTCGGGTACCACAGATCACACACTTCTGATTTGACTCTAGGAGGCTGGAATGTGTGAAAGCAGGATAAATTTATTTTTTTTAACTCAGCCAGTATGTTCCCATTGCAGAATGCTGCAGACTATGGTCAGTGTAAAACTGGTGTTAGAGAATTTCAAATGTTCTACTGTACGCTTACCTTAAATAATTTTATACTTACACCTAATAAATTTTATGTTCATAAAAACAATATGTCCAAATTGCCAAAATTTAGAAAATACAAAAATAATAATAATTTCACCATTCAGAAATGAGTCTTGTCACTATTTTAGTGGAGTAAACCTCCTTTTAGTCAATTTTATTCAAGTGTTTCAATGCAATTTTTCAAATACTTATGAGCAATATATATTTTTATTCAGTTGATTGTTGTGTTTATTATATATACTAAATATATAATATGTATTTACAGTTTTAAACCCTGGATTCTCTAGGACAGTCCTGATTCTAAACTATGTCCCACAACTTTGTCCCCTTGGGTTCTCCATCAAGGTGGAAGTTAGAGGTCATTGCCACGGGGCCTCATAGGACATGAAGACCAAGAGAATGGCCCAGGCCAGGTCTTACAATGCTAAGGGCCCTGGCTTCAGTCTCCATGAAAATTCTGAACTAGACCTGGTAGGGAAAACCCAGTGCTCCAAGCATGCCACCTTCACATGGACTTACTCAGGTGCCCCACATACCATTGGAAGATTTTTTTCTTCTTTCTCAAAGTAACTAACATTTATATGATGCTACAATTATTATTATTATTTTGATTTTAGGATCATTTTAGTAGAAATAAATTGGGGAAATATTTGCAAACCATATATCTGATAAGGGGTCAATACGCAAAATGTAAAAGGAACTCATACAACTCAACAGCAAAATACTAATAATCAAGTTTAAAAATGGGCAAAGGATCTGAATAGGCCTTTTTCCAATGAAGACACACAAATAGCCAACAGGCACATCCAAAGGTGCTCAACATCCCTGACCATCAGGAACACGTAAGTCAAAACCACAATGAGATGTCTCCTCACACCTGTCAGAATGGCAATTATCAAACAGACAAAAGATAAATAAAGTGGACGAGAGTGTAGAGGTCAGAGAACCCGTGGGCACTGGTGTGAGGTCCTGTCGACGGGACAAGGGGTGGAGACAGTGAGAAATAAGGTTAAGTGCCCTTTCTCTCAACACACCTTAGCACCGGTGTTCTTGGAACTTCTGCCCAAGGCCTCTTTTCAGTTCCACTGTGCCCTCTCCCTGGGTGCTCTCACCCCTGCCAGCCATGACCACTTGCGTGCCAGTGGCTCCCCAATCTATTTCTCCAGCCCAACCTCTTTCAGAGGGCAGGCCTACGTACCCAACTGCCAAGTGACCCAGATGTCACCAGGCTTCTCCAAGTCAACGTGTCAAAACTGAATTCATCGCCTTTCTCTTCAACCTGAGACACTCCAGTGATCCCTGTCCTGGCAAACAGCATCACTGTCTACTGGGACTTCCAGAAACCTGGTAGTCACCCTCGGCATCAAATAGGTCACATGGCACCCATCCTTTCCTTTTCACAGGGCCCTCAGAATCCTCTTCAACCCAGTGCCTGGTGCAACCCTGCCATTGTTCGGAGCTATGCATGCAGCGGAACCTATTTGCCATTGGCTAAGACTTTCCCGCTGATTTCTCGAACCTTTCTGGATCCTAAGAGATATAGTTCCTTCCCACAGCTTCTACAGCCTGCCCGGCCCCCCTCCCTCCGGAGAAAGTGTGTCTCAGTAAACTACATGACACTTTTTTTCTGCAAAGCAGCTGAATGCAACATGAAGGGTATTGGGACTATAGGGCTGGTGGCTTTAAAACTTGTGAGTAGAATTTATCCGAAGAAAACCAAAACGCCAATTCGAAAGAATATATCCACCCCTATATCCATTGCAGCATTATCTGCAATAGCCAAATCTGGAAGCAGCCCAAGTGCCCATCAGTAGATAAGAGAATAAAAAACCTGTGGTATACTTACAAAAGGGAATATTACTCAGCTGTAAAAAAAAGTAGGAAATCTTACCCTTTGTGACAGCATGGATGGACCTGGAGAGTATTATGTTAAGTGAAATAAGCCAGTCAGAGAAAGACAAATACCATATGGTTTTACTCATATGTGGAATCTAATGAACAAAATTAATTAACAAGCAGAGACAGACTCACAGATAGAGAGCAGGCTGACAGCTCTTGGAGGTGAACAGAAGGTTGGGAGGCTGAGTGAGGGGGTGGAAAGACTGAGCAAAAAAAAAGAAAAGAGAAAATTTATGGGCACGGACAACAGTGAGGTGACTGCCTGGGGTAGGAGGGATGGAGGACGTGAAAGAGGGTACAGGGAGGATAAATAGAGTGGTAAGCACATAATATAGTGTACAGATGATGTGTTGTGGAATTATGCCCCTGTAACCTATATAATGTTGTTAACCGGTGTCACCCCAATAAATTCAATAAGAAGGAAGAAGAAGACTTGTGAGTAGCAGGGGCATATGAATGGCCCTCTGGTTGAAAGGAAGTGCCAGAGGCCTCGTCTGGAGGCGTGTCTGTGTAGCAAGCATAGCTTTTGGCTCCTGGCGTGTTTGTTTGACATGTCCTTGAGGGTAGGGCAGGTCTCCAGCTGTATTTGCAGAGCAAGCACGCTGTTTATGCGCAGATGGCACAATTACCGGTGTCTGTGTGGAGCAGGGTAGATTAAAGGCAGCAGTGAGCCCCCGTGTGCCCGCCCCCCCATTCCCTCCCACCCACCCCACCACAGAGATAGAGTCCTGGCAGGAAAGGGCAGAGGACCAGAAAGGCCGGAAAAAACAGAGACGTCTTGACAACACAGCCTGATACCAACTCAGGAGACAAGAACACAACCGTGTGTGGCCCTAGCTGGGCTGAGTCAATCCACAAATTTCCCTAAATCTTCTCCAGCTCCCCCAGTGAAAGGTAAGAGTGGAGCTAACTCTTCCCACATCTCTACAAATTCTGAGTCACCAGGAGAAAGTCTAGCCTTTGGACAAGCCAAGCCCCAGCTGCATTCTCCAAAAACTCTGAAGGAAGCAAAAATTTTTGATAATGGTTATAACATGGAAGTCTTCTGGGATTTTATCTATGGTAATAAAAACATACCAGTGCTTCCTCAATAGTAAGGAAAAAAAAGTCCAAGTTGTAGGCCTTTTTTAACATGTGAACTGAACAAGGCTGAGGCAGTCAAATGCAAAAATCACACCCATATTCAACCAGCAATGGTTACGATGACAGAGATGTATATTATACAATAGAAAACTAGTTTTAAAGAATTGAAGGCTTTACAACTAGCATAATACATCTGTACAATACATCCCGAAGCTGTGTTCATGTAAGCTAAAAGCTATACTTCTGAGGAGATAAATAAATAAAAAGAGTGTTTCTTTGCCATGAGGGAGCTGTATTCCTGGGCTTTCTTCTTTGGAGGGCTTTCAAAACTGTATTAGGTTTTTGTACCAGAAACTTCTGAATAATTAGGTCAATTTCTTATGATAATTTTACATCATAAAATACTTCAACTTCCTGAGCAAAATTCATCTCTGATTCAATTAGTTATGTGATCCAATTCATCAAAACACTTCAAAATGCAAATAAAAATTATCCGTGGCAGAAATACATTGCTAGCTTTTTACTTATTTGATTTTCATGGAATGAACCAAGTTATATTCACCGATGCACTGCAAAGTGCCCAGACTGACTAAAAAAACCAGAAAATTCTGAATAGGGAAAAAACCTTATTTCCATCTTTTCAGAGCTTGTTCCAACTGTTAGTACTCATGCAGCCCTATGAATATGTAAGTATCCAACACAAATCTGCCAAGAGGGCCAATTCTGCAGTGATGCCCTCAAGGCAGCAGTAAAAAACGGGAGTTTAAGACACAGACCCATGTTTGTTCTAGTCACCTGGGATTCAAGACATTCCCAGACACTCCAGAGAAGTTTGAAGGACTTCCAGAGCCCTGCCAGCTTCTTTCTAGGGGGGCAGGGGTTAGCGTTCACATCACAAGCAGGCCTCCCTTTGAAACCCACCACCCAGAGCAGAATTTCAGAATGTCATGGTCCACTCCAGTGTATAATTCTACAGAGTAATGCCCCACTCCACAGTATAATTCCAGAGAGTAATGTCCCACTCCAGAGTATAATTGCAGAGAGTAATGCCCCACTCCAGAGTATAATTCCAGAGAGTAATGTCCCCACTCCAGAGTATAATTGCAGAGAGTAATGCCCCACTCCAGAGTATAACTCCAGAGAGTAATGCCCCACTCCAGAGTATAATTGCAGAGAGTAACGCCCCACTCCAGAGTATAACTCCAGAGAGTAATGCCCCATTCCAGAGTATAATTGCAGAGAGTAATGCCCCACTCCAGAGTATAATTCCAGAGAGTAATGCCCCACTCCAGAGTACAATTCCAGAGAGTAATGCCCCACTCCAGAGTATAATTACAGAGAGTAATGCCCCACTCCAG
>VMDR010002075.1:0-101467 GCA_007922815.1 Macrotus californicus | reverse complement strand
CCTTGGCTTGCAGCACCCAGGAAACCCCAGAGCCAGCGCACCCAGTGGACAGCCACAGACCATGTGACAGCACCACCACCCTGCCCCTGCACAGCTGATCCTCCATGGAGGGCAGAGGTTGGTGGTCAGTGGTTGCAGCCAGTCCTTGCAGCTGACTGGCCTGGGTAAATTTCTCCCATTGATCTGCCAACAGCAACCGAGGCTCAACTACAAGAGGAGGGTGTACTCAGCCCACACAAAGGGCACCTCTCAAGTACCCAGCCTAGGTGAAAGGGGAGGCTGTGCCACTGGACCCTACAGGACCCCTACCACATTAGGCCACACTACCAAGACACAGAGTCAAAGCAGCTCTACCTAATACATAGAAACAAACACAAGGAGGCCTCCAAAACAAGGAGACAAAGAAAACATGGCCTAAATGAAAGAACAGATCAAAACTTCTGAAAAAGAGCTAAACGAAATGGAGATAAGCAGCCTGTCGGATGCAGAGTTCAAAACACTGGTCATAAGGACGCTCAACGAACTCAGTGAGGACCTCAGCAGCATAAAAAAGATAGTCAGAAATGAAGGATTTACTAATTGAAATAAAGAACAATTTACAGGGAAAAATCAGTAGAGCAGATGAAGCCAAGAATCCAGTCAACAATTTGGAACATAAGGAAGCAAACAACCACCAATCAGAACAAGAAGAAAAAAGAATTCCAAAAAATGAGGATAGTATAAGCAGTCTCTGGGACAACTTTCAGAGGTCCAGCATTCACATCATAGGGGTGCCAGAGGGAGAAGAGAAAGAGCAAGAAATTGGAAATCTATTTGAAAAAATAGTGAAAGAAAACTTCCTTAATATGGTGAAGGAACTAGACACACAAGTCCAGGAAACACAGATAGTCCCAAACAAGATGGATGCAAAGAGGCCCACTCCAAGGCACATCACGATTAAAATGTCAAAGGTTTAAGATAAAGAGAGAATCTTAACACATTGCGTACTGCATAGAAATCTCTAAGACATACTCCAGGGACCGCACGTTTTGGGGCAAACTGCACGTTATTTAAATCATCATAACTACAGATCATAATGTACTTTAGGTGTTGTTTTTCAATAATTATAACATTTTTATTTACAAAAACAATTAACCAATTAAACAATTGAAATTCCTAGTACTTTTTTAACGTATGGTACTGCGTAAAACATTTTCCTCTATGAAGAGGGACCAAACAAAATTTACGTAAGTATCTAGATTCGCTCCTTTTTCCATTAGCGGCACAAACTCTGCAGGCTCTCATAGGAAATTTTTTCTTTCCACTCGCTGGAATACACGTAGGTTCATGCTGCTTCACATCACCTGACAACTTTTTGGGTGGATCTTTATGAGGTGCTCTCCTTGCACCCCCAGGGGAAGGGCTGGACAGATTTGTCTCTGGTTCTGGAGAACCTTCATTATTGTCATCCGTTATCCAGTCTCTCGCCACCGATAGCAGAAACTGTTTATACTTCATTTTTGCTTGTGGATTGAGGATGGTGTACACTCTAAATGAATTGAAAAGCCCACAATTTATAAGGTACAGCACTGCTTTTTTTTGTCCATTTCATCGTTTTCCTTAGAACGGAACAACACGAAAGGAATTGATCTGCATGGTCAACGCCTTTCATGTGGGCATTGTATTCCTTGATGCAGGTAGGTTTTACAACATTCTCTCCCGTTTTTCTATTTTTTTTTCCTGTTACCGAGACAGAGTATCATGGATCGTTGATATCATTCGGACAACCCACTTGTCTTTCCATGCTAGGAGAAGAATATCGCCTTTTCTGGAAAATATTATGTCACCTTTCTTATTTTTGATGTTTTCATCTTTAAATTTGGCGGTAAACCTCTACTCTCCCTAATAGTCCCACAGACTCTAGTTTTGTTCTGTAGCAGCAGTTCAGCAGTAGATGTAGCATTGTAATAATTATCCTGGTAAATATGGTGTCATATGCCAAGATAGGGTCCAAGGACTGAAAGAACAGTTTCTTGCAATTTCTTTCCTTCAGCAGTGTGTATCTCCATATTGCAGATATAGCCGGTGTCACTCTCGCACACCATCAGAACAAGTAAACCACGTTTTGTTATTGTCACTGGGTTGTACGTGCGAAATTTTACACGTCCTCTCCATGGAATCACTCCCTTGTCCAAACTGGAGTGTTGCTTTGGTTTGTATATTGTTCAAAATTTACGCAGGAAATAATCCCAGCACAGGTTGGATCTTGAAAAGTCTCCCCGAGCGACTGTCCATTTTGGCATTATCATTGAAATGCCAGAATGTCCATATTTGCTCAAATCTATGGTGACTCATTGTCTGTGGAAATATAGGGGTACATATCAAAGGATATGTTAACCAATAGTCTTTCAAGCTGTCTTTTCTTGTTTGACCCATCAGAATAATTAGGCCAAGGAATTTCTTGCTGTCCTTCTGTGTAACCGGAGACCACTTTAGTGTTCTAGATGGTGTTTTGCGTTTCATTGCGGTTTGATCCTGATAGTTGGACAGCTCTTTGCACAACATCTCAAACAATTCATCACCAAAAAAGAGATCGGTCACAGAGGGTACAGAGTCACACTGAGATGGAAATGTAGTGACCTCAGCATGACCTTCAAACATTTGTAAGCATGGTGGTGTGTCAATTTCAGACCAACAGTTATGAGTAGCTTCGTCAGTGTCGGAATCACTTGAAAGTACCACCACCTTGCGCTTCCTTACAGGTCTAACTAATAATTTCACTGTCAGTAGAATCAGTAGAATCGTCTCTGGAATCGTCAAAACAGTCATCCGCATCTTCGATCTCACTAGGAATATCTGATAAATTATCATTAAATACTTCCGGAAGTGTATCAGTTTCGTTGGTTTCCTTCCTTTTTCTGAGAGGGGGCATTTCTAAAAGCGCCAGAAATTTGAAGACGGAGACTATTCGAATGACCAAAATACAATGTAACTGCAGTGCTTTATGGGTTCGTGCAGTTATATAGTTTTTCGTAGATTGACCTGCATGGCTTCCACCAGTGAGATCGCTTCATTCGATGTGGACAAGACAGTGTGTTGACATCTAAGGTCCATAACAGATGGCGTGCGAAACACAAGAAAACTTGTGAGCGGTACGCAATGTGTTAAAAGCAGCAAGAGAAAAGACGTTAGTTACCTCCAGGGGAATTTCCATAAGACTCTCAGCTGATTTCTCAAAAGAAATTTTGCAGGCTGGAAGAGACTGGCAAGAAATATTCAAAGTGATGAAAAGCAGGGACCTACAGCCAAGATTGCACTCTCCAGCAAAGCTATCATTTAGAATTGAAGGGCAGATAAAGAGTTTCCCAAACAAGAAAAAACTAAAGGAGTTCATCATCACCAAGCCATTATTTATATGAAATGTTAAAGGGACTTATTTAAGAAAAAAGATCAATACTGTGAATGATAAAATGGCAAAAAATTACAAATCTGTGAGCAATTGAGTCTAAAAAACAAACTAAGCAAGAACAGAGACAGAATTATGGCTACAGAGAGCATTTTGATGGTTGCCAGATGGGAGAGGAGTCTGGGTGGGGGGGCGGTGAATAGGTGATGGGATTAAGAAGTACAAATCGGTAGTAATGGACTAGCCATGGGGATATAAAGTACAGCATAGGAATGGAGTGACCACAGAATGTATATATGTCAACCATGGACATGAACAGTGGTGGAGGGATTTCTGAGGGAGTGTGTGGTTCAGGATGGAGGGTAGGGCAAAGGGGGAAAAATCAGGACAACTGTGACAGCATAAGCAATTGAAAAAACAAATAAGCCCAGGCTAGCGTAGCTCAGTGGATTGAGCGCCAGCCTGCAAACCAGAGGGTCGCCGGTTCGATTCTCAGTCAGAGCACATGCCTGGGTTGCAGGCCAGGTCCCCAGTAGGGAGTGCACAAGAGGCAACCACACAATGATGTTTCTCTCCCTCTCCTTCTCCCTCCCTTCCCCTTGCTCTAAAAATAAATTTTAAAAATATTACAAAAAAATAATATCAAGGGTCACACAGTCTGGCTCTTTATTTAAATATATTCTTTTGAATCATTGTTAGCAACATAGTGTAGAAGGGAATTGGTAATCCAGATTCTCTCTGGATTTCTCTCACTAGTGGTGTGGCCATGCGTCAATCTCAGAAGTCCCTCATCTGGGAAGGCGATGTTAGTGTGGTGCCTCTTTCACAAGGGTGTGTCACAGGGTCCTGTATGCCAAAGCATTTAATAGCACGTGGAAAAGGTGGGTTCCTAACGACTGCTGGCAGGCCTGTTGCTCCTGTGTTACGGTTACGTTACAGCCAGGCATAGGAAGATCTCTCTTCAAGTGCCCAGCTGAACTGCAACACTTGGTCTTGAGTATTTTTTTCTCAGCATCCTTGTTTTCCTTGTAAATTTCTATCATGTGGGCAGCTTTCTTCAAAGTGTTAGATGCTTTAGGATTAAAATTAAAGCAGTAATGTTTTGTTTTTTCAGATAGAGGCCTTTACAGCTCCGTAGGGTACTGTGTGTTCTCATGTACCTTATCTTTGTTGTATGTTGTATTGTAGCACACGTCACACGGAGATGGGCGGCAAGAAGTGACCTCTCGCACGGGGCGCTCTGGAGCTCGGTGTAGAAACTCTATAGCTTCCTGTGCAGATGAACAGCCTCACATCGGAAACTACAGACTGTTGAAAACAATCGGCAAAGGGAATTTTGCAAAAGTGAAATTGGCAAGACACATCCTTACAGGCAGAGAGGTAAATGAGAATCATGCTTAATTTCTGTAACTACATTTGTTCTGTTTAGCTCCATGTGAGAGGAAGCGGAAGAGGATATATAGATTTGGGCTCATTTCTAAGCTAATTAAACATTTTTTTAAGAACAAATATTAATTATCTGGGAATTCTTTTGCTTTCTCATTCCTTTAAATGTTGTAAATATTATATTGATTGTTTGAGTGATCTTTTACCTTTAAAAATGGGTGGTGTTTTGCTCTTTTTTAGTAGTATCTGCCACCGTAGTAAAAATTGTTTTCAACTTCATGTATAAGCTCACAGTCCTTGCAAATCACTAGTGCTGTTTTTTTAATGGATTTATACTCACAAAGTTTCTTCATCTTCCCAAGTACTCTTCTCATAGCTTATGTCTGATGGCACGTACTTTTCTGCCTCGTGATACTGGCTTTCTGCTCAAATACTTTATGTATTTATCAAACATACTTCTATCAAAACTACTAAATTAACTCCCTCCTCATTTTTTACCAGGTCAGTATACAGCCTGTTTTGTTCCTTGCATTTAGATCTTTGTCTGCTGTTCCTCTGCCTGAAACGCATTGTAGGCTTCTCTGTCGAGATCATTCCTGGGAAGTGGTTGTCAGACTCTCTTTCCCCAGGCATGGGACTCATGTTAAAAATCCTGGTATTTCCTGCTCTGACTGGGGTGACTCCCTTGGTTGGGTGTTGTACTGCAAAATGAAAGTCACTGGTTCGATTCCCAGTCAGGGTACATGGCTGGGTTGTGGGTTCGGTCCCAGTTGGGGGCCTGCGAAAGGCAACTGATCGATGTTTCCTTCTCTTTCTCCTTCCCTTCCCGTCTCTCTAAAAATAAATAAAGTCTTAAAAAAAAATCCCGATACTTCCTAGATAACAAGTTTTCCATGTATTGGAATTACTTGCTTACCTGTCTTCCCCATCTGGTCTGTAGGGTAGGTGTCAGTGTTTGGCACATTTCAGGTACTTGATATTGTGGTCTGACTGGAATTATACCGCTGAGGGAGGCTTTTTGAAGAAATGCTTGTCTTGTCCCAGAGCCTCCTGGTACATATGCCAAGACGGTGTTACAGGTATGCTGAAGGACTGATGCCAGCAGCCCACCATGCCTAGGGACTGGAGCTGGACTGAACCTGTCATTCTTGCCAGCAAGCAGCCTCTGTTTGCTGCGGTGTGCCCTACACATGCCCTCATTTTCTGAGGCAACTAAAGATTTGCTTCTTCAAATTTCATATCAATCTGAGTTAGGACTCCTTGGTGTGATGCCTGGACTGTTTGGGGAATCAGTAAACAGCAAAGAGTGAGCAGAGCTTTTCTTCTTGTTCTTGATCGAAGCTTTCTGAACTAAAGAAGAAAACCTCTGAGCTTAGTTCCCACCAGTCCCAGGTAGTGACTCTGCCAGTGTCCTTGTGTGGGCTGGGGGTGAAGAGAGGAGTGGGACAGACATCCCTGTTCCCCCTTTTTCGTCCCTGTTTCCCCTGTTTCACTCACACGGCTGGAGCCTGGCCTACTGTGTTTATATCTAGTAGGTTCTCTTATCTTTCCCTTTTTTCTTGCACTGATTTTAGAGAGGTTGAGGGGGAGAGAAAGGCATCAATTTGTTATTCCACTTATTTACACATTCATTGGTTGATTCTTGAATGTGCTCTGACTGGAGATCAAACCCACAACCTTGATGTATTGGGACAACATTCTAACCAACTGAGCTACCTGATAGTAGGTTCTGTCTCCAGAAATGCTTGCATCTGTCTAGTTAGTGGCTAAATTTGTTTATATTCCACTTACTTATGCATTTATTGGTTGATTCTTGTATGTGTCCTGACCGAGGAGATATGTGTCCATCCTAGGTGATCAACCACAACCTTAGTGCATTGGAATGATGCTTCAGCTAACTGACCACCTGGCCAGGGCTCATTATGGTTTTTAAAGTCATTGTTGACTTTTTTTTTAAAGTACAGCCTTTATTGAAAAATAACACATCCTAGAAAAGTGCTTAAAATCACCATGTATGCGAGTATAGCTTGAGGAAATATCACAGAGTAATCGTGTTTGCAGCACCATGGCCCAGGGAAAAGTGTGCCATGACTTGGACCGCAGAAGCCCTCCTTCTCTCCTTTAATCACTTAACTGTTCTTCCTCCTCAAGATAACCACTGTCCTGCCTTCTAACAGCAGAGATGTTTTTTTGAACACTGTGCTAATGAAATCACTCAGTACATATTTTGTGTCTGCCCATTTTACTCCACTTCATGCTTGTGACGTTATTCCATGTTGTGTATGGTTAGGTTTTCATTGGAAGTTTTATTTTGTAGCCACCTGTTGTAGTTGTTTGTCTTGGTCTTTATTATGTAGACTGAATTGTGTCCCCCAAAATTTATATGTTAAAGCCTTAACCCTCAGTGTAACAGTTTTGGAGAATAGGGCCTTTATGGAAGAAATTGGGTTAAATCATGTCATAAGCATAGGTTCTGATCCAATAGGGTTTGTGTCCTTATAAGAGACACCAGAGCACTTGCTTTCTCTCTCCGCCACGTGAGGACACAGTAAGAAGGTAGCCACGTGCAAGCCCAGAGGAGAGTCCTCAGCAGGAAGTGACCATGCTGGCATCCTGACCTCAGACTCCTGGCCTCCCAGACTGTGGGGGGATATATTTCCGCTGTTTCAGCCGCCCAGTCTGTAGTGCTTTTTGTTATTTCAGCGCAAGCTGAGGAATAGGCCATTCTTCCAAGCCACTGTGTCCTAAAGGACTTGGGGTCTTTCTTGTCATCTGCTCTTTCAGTCCTAACAGCTGTCTGGAGCTGCATGCTAGGATCTTTTGACTAGTAGTGAATTGACAGGAAGTGGAAGATAGGATTTTCCTCCAGTGTGTGTGTGCTGCAGGCTTGTTGGGCCCTTTGGGTTGAGGAATGTTGAGGAGGAAGGTCTTGTCATGCATGAGTTCTCTTTATTCCCATTCTGTGATTTTCCACTGTGCTTCTGACATCAGGGTGAATCAGTGGAATTTCCCAGAACTTCACACAAGTGGCAGGGACACTCCTCTTTCCTTACCTAGCGAACACTCTTTTTTTGTGCATATCTTTGCGCCCCCCCCCCCCCACCTCACGCGTTGCTCCTCCCCCCCACAAAAACCTTTACAAAATTGGTAATGGGTGGGTGGTCTTCTTTCCAGGCTCCATCTTCTTAAGGCAGTGATGTACCACAGTTGCCTCCTGTTTGGTGACCTAGGTCTGAGCTGTCCTCCAGGCTCCAGCTCTGGGCCAAGGTTATTTTGGTAGTTGAGTCATCTGACCTGGAGCTGGAAGGAAGAGGGGATTAGGAGCTTCCTCCTCAGACTTTAGTGCCCCGCCCCACCCCAGCCCCATACACACAGTCATGTTAAATGTGTGTTTCACTTTGAGGACAATTGCTTTTCATAAAATGACTTCTTCAGTTTGATTTAGTTGAGCACAACATATT
Source organism: Macrotus californicus (assembly GCA_007922815.1). NCBI lineage: Eukaryota > Metazoa > Chordata > Mammalia > Chiroptera > Phyllostomidae > Macrotus > Macrotus californicus. Next base: position 93,235 of record VMDR010002075.1, on the reverse strand, counting down.
TGAGCTCCTGTTTTTGCTTTAGGTACTAATCGAGTAGCACTACTTGAAAATGAAAGTGTGTAAGAACAGAATCAGAATAGACACTTTAGAATAGAAGGCAGATATTGAGCAGAACCAGAAGAAACCAGTGATCAAGAGTCCAGTCATGAGAAGAAACCAGGTCTCAGAAGATCAGAGGAAACAGGAGCTGGAAAGGCAGCATATTGGATGGATCTGGCCGTCAGAAGGAAGAAGAAAATAGAGTGATGACCAGAAAAGAACAGCATTTCTGTGGGGTTTCTTTGGAATTTGGGAGGTCCAAGTATACCACATAAAATCACTTATGAAGTAAAGTTTAAAGAAAATTTATTCAACTTTGAAGTAATGTAAATTTTTAAACCACCTTGGTATCTGTTAAAATACCAAAACCTATTTCCTCACTGTTTCATCTCCATCTCTGAGGTGTATGCCATTACAGGTATGAGTGGTCTAGACCTTGGGTCAGCTCAGCAGGCAGCCACTGAGTGCTGCCCATGCACCTGTTGTGTGTGAGGGCTGTGACAGTGGACGGAGGTGTCTTTTCCCCGTTTGAGAAAGTCACAAGGTGGCCATTATTGGCATAGTCCAGCAGCCAGTATGCCTTTCACTTTATTTGTATAGTTTCCATCGAGTTAATTATGTTTTCCAAATACAGAATTAAAATCCTGACTTTGCGTTTTTCAGGCGCACACACTCACTCTTTGCTTCCCCTCCAATTCTGATTTTGCCCTCCCCCAAGCAGGGATGAGGGGTGGTGGGTTCCTTCCACTGCACGGGCAGGCTCCCTGGGTGCCTTACTGTAGCATTTCCCTTCCTGTAGTCCCTCTACTTTGGCAGATGGAGGCTGTAGACCAAGTTAAGCATTTTTTTTTTTAAGTGTTAATATGAATAGTGCAGCAGTTCTCAGAGTAAGCATGGGGACCTCTGGAGGTTTACTGAGACTGTTTTGGTAGGTCTGCAGAGTGAAAACAATTTTTGTAATACTGTTTAGACATTATTTGCTTTTTCCATTCTCACGAGTGTAAAGTAGAATTTTCCAAAGGCTATGTGTTATGTGATATCATAACAAATTGAATACAGAAGGACGTGTGAGAATTTCATTAAAATGTTATGAGTATATACCCAGAAGTGGAATTTCTAGATTGTATGCTAATTCTTTTAAAAATATTTTTAGGAACTTTGCACTGTTTTCTAAAGAGGCTGTACTATTTTGCATTCTTACCAGCAGTGCATCCTCACCATATCTTACTTTCTTGATTAATTGATTTTTGGTGGTTGTGTGTGCAGTGCTGTCTTCTAGCTTTGATTTGTGTTTCCCTGATGACAGGTGATGTTGAGCATCTTTTCCATGTGCTTATTGGCCTCTGTATATCTTTGGAGAAATGTCTCTTCAAGTCCTTTACCCATTTTTGAGTTGAGGTTTTTTTGTTGTTGACTTTTAGAAGTTCTATATGTATTCTGGATATTAAGTCTCTATCAGATATATGATTTGCAGATATTTTCTCCAATTCTGTGGGTTGTCTTTTTACTCTACTGATACTTTTAAAAAATATATTTATTTATTTTTAGACAGAGGGGAATTGGGGGGGAGAGAAGCATCAATGTGTGGTTGCCTCTTGTGTGCCCCGTAGTGGGGACCTGGCCTGCAACCCAGGCATGTGCCTTGATTGGGAATTGAACCAGTGATCCTTGGTTCGCAGGCCAGCGCTCAAACCACTGACCCACACCAGCCAGGGCTTTACTTATTTATTTTTTTGATGTCTCATCTTACGTATTTTCTACCCTTAAAAATCTCATTGCTGACTGGATTCAGACTCAGGTGAAAGCTTGGAGGTGGGGCACCCTATGTCTCTCGGCAATCTGTTCCTGGTGCTTTTCTGTGTCCTCCTTCATTCTCTTAGCCAAAAATTTAGCATATTCTGTGGCCTCTTCCTTATTTTTCTTTTTACTGTTTCTTCAGAGCAATAAGCTGATGTTTGTGTTGAAGGGCACATGGGGTGACAAGACGCTGAATCTTGGGTGCTTTGGCCTGAGGTTTTTTAGCCTTCTTGGTTTAGGGGTTTCTTCACCACGTATTGGTGGGTATCATCTTCCTTAGAAATTGAAAGGTTGCTGATTCTGCTTGCTCTTTTGGGCCCCAGGCAGCAAGGCACGGTGGTATCACTGAGACCAGGAATACCTTTCTTCCCTTTTTTCCCCCCACAATGACCAGGTTGAGAACACTAAGATTGGTGTCTACAATGTAACCTCGAACACATTTGCTCTTTCTCTCTCCAGTCTTCCTTGGTTTGTAACAGGAGTGCCCCTTAGTAGCAGGCAGATGTGGCTATGGGTCAAAACACCCTGCTTTGTGGGGAAACCTTATTTGTCGTTCCACCACTGATTTGAACCACATACCCCTTTCATTCTTCATCCAGAGCATCAACAGCAACTTCTTTGGCCATACACTTCTCATAAAAGGTACAAAGTTTGGATTTATCATCCACTTCAGGGAGCTTCTGGTAGCCAGTGGCTGGGAGAGGGGTGGTCGGCTTCGTCCTGAAGCATCTGACTGCCTCTGAGGTGCCATGGTAAAGAGCTGGATGTTGCCTTTTGATGCACTTTGGTGTCATATCCAAGTGATCATTGCCAAATCCAATGTCACGAAGCTTTTGCCCTGTTTGTTCTAAGAGTGTCATAGTTTTAGGTCATTGATCCTCTTTGAGCTATTTTTTGTGTATGGTGTTAGGTAAAAGCCCAGTTTCACACTTCTGCATGTGGATGTCCAGTTTTTTCCAGCGCCATTTGTTGAATATTATTATTTTGAAATGAATTGTTCACTTATTTTTATACTTTTTCAATTTTCATTTGTAATACGATAAATATCAATAGATACAACTCACATTTGGTGTCATCAGTAATCTTCAGAGTGGCAAGGGGGGACTAAAACGTTTCAGAACCGGTGACATACAGACTCTGTGAGTGCTTTCCTCAGGCGTTGGCTGCAGCCCCTTCCTTCCTGGTTCTTCTTACTGGAGCTGCCAGGGGCACAGCAGGAAGCAAGCCTCACCAACACCAGGCTGGGCACTGGTCGTCCTGGACCTCTGGTGCAGAGCCTGCTCACTTATGTTCCTCAGTTCATGGCAGAGCCTCTCTTAACTCCAGTGTCCTCTGTCCTCTGTTAGCACCCCATCTCCCCATTCTGGATGTTTGTAGTTTCTAGAAATCACTTTTATGAGAGAAATGACAAACCAACCAGGTGAGAGTGCGGGTCTAGGTTCACTTATTATTAGTAAAACTGATTTTCTTTTCGTTTTTTTTCTTTGCTTTTCTTTTAAGATAAGAAGTGCATGTAACTAGAAATTATTTTGGGGGGGGCGGGGTGTCCGAGTGGCTTGTTTTTAGACTGCCTGGGGTGCACGCATTCCTTTTGACCCATTTTTCGCCTCTCTATGTTTCACTTGGTTAGTCTACAGATTAGTCTGGAATTAGTCCCTTTTCCTTCTTTAACTGCCTAAGGGCTTTTCTTTGTTTTTTAAAAATTAAGCTATAGTTGGCATACAACATTAGTTTCAGGTATACAGCATAGTGCTTTGACATTTATACACTTGGTGATGTGAATAGCACACTAAGTCTAGTGCACTTATTGCACTGTTACTGACTGTATTTTCCTTAACCTTTTCCACCCACCCCCGCATTTGCCACCAACCCCTCACCCCAGCAACCATCAGTTTGTTCTTTGTTTCTAGGAGTCTGGTTTTGTTTTAGTTTGTTGTTCATTTGTGTTGATTTTTTAAAATTCCACATAGTGAAATCATGCAGTATTTGTCTTTCTCTGTCTGACTCCTTTCCATTTAGCATAACACCCTCTAGGTCCATCCATGCTGTTACAAATTTCACTCTTTTTTATTGCTGAGTAACATTCTGTTTGTGTGTATGTATATGTAATCACATCTTTATCCATTCATCTGTTAGTGGACACCTAGATTGCTTCCATATCTTGGCTATTGTAAATAATGCTGCAATGAACATGAGGGTGTGTATATCTTCTCTATCCTTTTAATAATAAAAGGGTTTTAAGGTTTGCAGATTCAACATCTGTATATTTGTTCATATATTTACTCAATTACCAAGTTCCCACTGTGTGCAAGACACTGGGGGGGGGGGGCATTCTGGGTTGTTATAAACCTATCAGAGCCACAAACTAAAAAATAAAGTTCCTACCCTTGGGTCTCAGAATCAGATATGGTTAAAGGGTCAGTAAATGGTGAATAGAGATATTTGCTGCATTGCCATGTTTTTAGAAGTGTTTTCATTGTTTAATCTCTTTATTTTTTGGTTTGTGGGAGATACTATTTCCCTATGTCTATAGGTGTCTTCATATAAAATGTTTTAATACTACCCTTATTTGCACAAAGCCCCTGTTTTCAATTATAAAATACTATTTAAACTAGTTGAGTTTTAGGTTTTGAGGTTCACTTGTTTTTTAACAATGCCACATGTCTGGGCATTTACAAAACTTACCAGTTTGTAATGATCAAATTCTTAAAATCCATAAATTTTTATTTATTTTTTTCTAGGTTGCAATAAAAATAATAGACAAAACTCAGTTGAATCCAACAAGTCTACAAAAGGTAAGATTAGTCAGGTATCCAGTACTTTTTAAATGATTTTCTGTGCTAATTGCCATATAATTTGCCTCTTAAATACTGCTACTGTTATTTTTATTTATTATGTTTAGTACAGTAAAGCTTTATATTTCTCAAAAGCATACAACTTAACCGTAGTATTATATAAATGTAGTGCTGTAGTGTTGTTGGATTTTTTCATTCAGTTGAAAATAATGCTTTTTAATGTTCTTAATAGCAAACAGAAAGCTGTACTTTTAAATTGAATGTTCTAAGTAATGATTAGAATAGAGTTTTAAAAAATAAGACAAAACAGCCTGCCTGGTGTGGCTCAGTGGACTGAGTGCCATTCTGCAAACTGGAAGGTCACAGATTTGATACCCAGTCAGGGCACATGCCTGGGTTAGGGGCCAGGCTGTGGGTGTGTGAGAGGCAGCTGATCAATCTCGCACATGTTTCTCTCCCTCTCTTTCTCCTTCACTTCCTCTCTCTCTAAAAATAAATAAAATATTTTTAAAAAAGACAGAACAACGTATTTTCATGTAATTAGTCTTAATCAGCATTATATACCATGTAGCTAATACTGAGATCTTTAAGGTCAGCATTTTGACTTTATAAATTGTCACACTAGGTTGAATTAAGGTGTGCTGGTTAATTCACATACATGGAAAACTGAGTGGTAGTTTAAAAAACACATTTGTAACGCCCTGTGGTCATTTGTATCACCTAACGTAACTCAGGAGTTCTCAAACCCCTGCATGTAAGAATCATCTGGGTCTCTTCAAATCCCTGGTGGCTGGCCTACAAGGGAGATTTAATTGCTCGGGTAAGGCCTGAGTGTAGGTATTTCACTGGTGCATCTGCAAATGATTAATGAATGATCTTTAAAGATTTTGCTTGTTTGTTTGTTTGTTTGTTTGTTTTTAGAGAGGGGAAGGGAGGGAGAAACATCATTGTGTGTTTGCCTTTTGTGTGACTCCTACTGGGTACCTGGCCCACAACCCAGGCATGTGTCCTGACTGGGAATTAAATGGGCAGCCCTTTGGTTCACAGGCTGGCAGAACCACACCACCCAAGGCTAATGATCTTTATAATAAGATCCTTCTAGCATTTTTAGTTTCGCAAAGCCTTTTTATACTTCATTTGATTTCTAGATTTGGTCTATTATCGGTGGGAGTTAAAGAGACATTGAGCTAGGCAGGAAGTCCTGAATTTTAATCCTAGCTGTGACACTTAGCCAGATGTCCTCCTTGACCTTCAGCAGGTCACTTAACTTTCTCACCTCAGATTTCTCACCTTTAAAATGGAGATATCATCAAACCCTGGTTCTTGAACAATTCAGTTCTCGACCAAGTTGTTCTCGGAAAAAAGGTCTCGGTTGTCTAACAAAACTTCGGGTCGCAATACTCTATCCCAGGAGTCTTTGACCTCTGGGTTGTGGACCAGTACCGGTCCATGGCCTGTTAGGAACTGGGCTGTACAGCAAGGGGTGAGTGGCAGACGATCTAGCAAAGCTTCCTGTCCGTCCCCACCGCCTGTGGAAAAATTGTATTCCACAAAACTGGTCCCTGGTCCCAAAAAGGTGGGGGATCTACCCAACAGCCCTTTTGCTGAAAACCTGTGTGATCAGTCACATGTCTCTCGGCGGCAGATGAGATTAGATTTTAGAATAGATGGCTTCTGCACAGCTGTCTGGGATGGATTAAGTTCAAGAACTGAAGTTCCACTGTAACTTCATCTTCTCAGGATGGATTATTAATGAAATAATACATATTATAAAAGCTCTGTAAACTGCAAAGCACTGTATGTTAAGTAAGATACTGTAAGTGGAATGCCCTATGTACGTTCCTAATGGTTATTTCCCATTTATATCCTAAGAATTTTGAAGCCCTTTTTGTGTGTGTGAGGTGGGGTGGGGGCGGGTAGACCTTACCTTGCACTAGAAATGATATTTAAACAAGTGGTTCTGAAAGGCATAATAGGCCTTAAGCAGGGTTCTCAAAGTGGCTCTGGAACAAATCCAGAAATTCCAGTCCTTTGTTCTGAAGATGGAATTGTATTCATTTCCTTAAACTTTCATTTCTTCTTTTTTTAAATATTTTATTTATTTTTTAGAGAGAGGGGAAGGGAGAGAGAAGGAGAGGGAGAGAAACATCAGTGTGTGGTTGCCCCTCATGCGCCCCCCACTGGGACCCCAGCCCGCAACCCAGGCATGTGCCCTGACTGGGAATCCAACAGGTGAACCCTTTGCTTCTCAGTCTGGCACTCAGTCCACTCTGCTATACCAGCCAGGGCTCAACTTTTATTCTTTATATAGCTAAGGACTCGGTACTAATAAGTTAGGGATTACTAAAATTTAGTATTCAGAACTAAAATTAGCATATAAAGAAGTTTACTGAGAGTCTGAGTTCAATATTCAAATGATATTACAAATCTTCCACTGTTAAAGTATCTGTGCAGGCAACTGGAATTCTAGCAGTTTTCTAGGAAGAATTTTATCATAATATTTTCTTGAGCTGGTTGTAATTTTTACTTCTCTCTTGATTGCTTTTCTTTTCATTGTATTTGGTCATAGGTTTTTTTTTTTAAATTGATTTGAGAGAGACATATTATGACTTTGACTTGAGACATTGAGTCATTTGAGTGAGACACTGACTTGTTGTCTCAGTTATGCATTCTTTGCTTGCCCTGACTGGGTCCCAAACCCACAGCCTTGGTGTATCGGGATGATGATCTAACCAACTGACCTGTGGTAGGGCTAGCCATAGATTTTAATTGCTGTTCTATTTTATTATTATTAAAAATTGCTGTTTGTCATATTATTATCAGTTTAGTGCATGATAGGTGTCTGCTAGCCTGATGGTATGATTATGCAGATCTGCATCAGTGCTAATTTTGGCACATAGTGTGATAGGTGAGACTTTGAGGTTGTGTGTCATGTAGTTCAAGTACGAGCCGGGTCTGTCCAAGTGAAACAACTTAATAAGTGTAATGTTTTCAGTTTGTAGGGTATTGTTTTAAATTATGTGTATAAGTTTGTATTATTTTCTTACAAATTAGAAGCATTTTTTTAAAGATTTTATTTATTTATTTTTAGAGAGTGGGGAAGGGAGGAAGAAAGAGAGGGAAATAAACACCCATGTGTGATTGCCTCTCTCACACCCCCAGCTGGGGACCTGGCCACAACCCAGGCCCGTGCCCTGACTAGGAACCAAACCAGTGTGACCTTTTGGTTCCCAGGCTGTCTGTCGCTCAGTCTACTGAGCCACGCCAGCCAGGGCATGGAACACGCTCTCTTTCAGTGGTAATGTTAAGCCCTGGAGATTGGAGCACTGCTTTAAAAGCCAACAGTCACTTTCAGGAACATTCTGCCATTAACAATGTGTAACTTTTTATACTGTCACTACCCAAAAACACAGACTGGCTTACTCAGGCAGTGTTTGAACACAGGTGTTAAAATCGTGTCCATTGCAATGTGTTCACAATACTTAGGCTCACAGATTGATTTAATAATGTGAGATTCTAGTAAGAGTTATACGGGGTCTGGCACAAATAACGTCCACTCTTATTACAAAATCTTTTACTACAAAATCATAAGCATGTAATTCTGTAACAGAACAATATCACACTCAAGCGCACCATATCACATTTTGGGTGAAATGTTCAAATTGAAACTGTAAATTAGTATACCAATATTATTACCCTACCCTCCGCACTCAAGCAGGTGCTACTTCTGCTGGACTCTGTATTTTTCTCCATTGGAAATTTTCTGTTCATCAGTCTTTCTGGTCAGCCTTTAAAGAACTCCGTAATGTTGTATAACCCTGATGTTTTTGAAAACAGCATGAATAATATGTTAGTCTTCTTCCTGATTTTTTAAAGTCATTTTTAGCTTTAGCTCAAAGCTAAAGAGACACCCAGGTAATGTTGCTGGGTCTTGTTTTATTAAATCTGAGTTTGTCATTAAGAAGTAAGCCATAGCTCATTGTTTTAAAAATGTGGATTACCTTTTAAAAACTACTAGACTTTATTAAGATGTGCCAGTGCACTAAGTGTAGCCCAGCTAAAGTTATTAACATTCTCTTCAGTCTTGGAGTCAGTAGACCTTTAACGTAAAGAGAGGAAGTGTAAGTAGTGGTAGGAACATGGTAAAGCCAGGCTCTAACCCATCCTTGCTGTGGCAAGTCACCTAACCTCCTCGGGCCTTAGGGTTTCTTTTTTTTTTTTTTTTTAAGATTTTATTTATTTATTTTTTAGAGAGGGGGAGGGAGGGAGAAAGAGAAGGAGAGAAACACGGATGTATGGTTACCTCTCATGCACCCCCCCACTGGAGACCTGGCCTGCAACCCAGGCATATGCTCTGACTGGGAATCAATCCAGAGACCCTTTGGTTCACAGGTCAGCACTCAATCCACTGAGCCTCACCAGCCAGGACAGGGTCTTAGTTTTTTTATTTGTGAGGTGAGAATAATAACTACTTTGTAAGGGCTGTAGAGAGAATGAAATAAATTAATATTCAAAGCCCCTTGGAAGGGCTGAGAATAGTATGTGGCACATGGTAAGGTCAGGGTATTTGCCATTATTGTGCGTCCAGCAGAAAATTAGGTTTTTGTTTGCTTGGTTTTGGGTGGATGTTTTTGTTTGTTTATAATTTTTCCCTCACAGGAAATAAGTAGAGCTTAGGAACTGAATGGTAGGTTCTGGCTAGGTCTCTTTTGTAGGATTTAATTGCTATAGACTACTTTTTTTTTATTGCTGTTCAAGTACAGTTGTCTCTATTTTAGACTATTTCTGATAACAGCTGATATTTGAGCATTTATTACATGCTGAGCATGGTTTTGAGTGTGTTACCCAAACTGACTCATTGTATTAGTTTTTCAAGCCACTGTAAGAAAATGCCACAGACTGGCTGGCTGAAGCCACAGGTGTTTGTTTCGAATGATTGCAGAGGCTGAGCAGTCCCAGGTCAGAGCCCAGCACGATCAGTTCTGGTGAGAGCTCCCCTCCTGCTGCTGCCCCCTCTGGAGCTGGGGGCACACCCTGGTGTTTCCACTGAGAGGGGCACTGAGCCCATCATGAGGACCTGCCCTCGTGACCTCATCCAAACCTACTCAGTTCCCAAATCACCTTGTGGGTTTGGGCTTCAACACGTGAATTGGGGGGGAACAAAATTCATTCTTAGTAGTCACTTAATGTTTTCAATTTCATGAAGTTGTAAAGTTCTATTATTCAGGAAATAGATGCTAGGGAGATAAACTAACCCGTGCAAAGTCACCTAACTAGTAAGTAATGGGTACTTGGGCAGTCCTCTTTTAGGTGTGATTAGCAATAAGTCAGGCATTGCTGAGTTCTCAGTGACATGCATTCACCACACTGCGGAGGGCGGAGTGCTGGTGCTGAGCAGTGTCTGTTAGTGCGTAGAAATTTACCATCATTAGTGCCAGCCTGTGCCTCCCATGCTCTCACACATGCAGGCAGTAAGCTCTTCCAGGTGGCTGCTCTGATAGGTCTCTTTTCTTCTTCAGGCTCTGTTACCTGAGTCTTATTACCATGTTGGTTTTCCAGTGAGGGGACAGACTGAGAAGTGCATGTAGCCACCCTTTCAGTCAGTGAGAGGTGGAGCACAGGTTCAGGCATTGGTCTGCCTCTGAAATACGGGCTCTCTGCATCCCATTATGCCACCTGCTGTGATTAGTTCAGTTTCCCTCATTCAGGATTTATGAAAACTTGGATGGGAACAAACCTGAGGCCGTCCTTTGTAGTAGCTGTAAAGAAAGTGTCTGATAGTTTCAGGCCTGGAGGACCACTTCAGGTGCTTGACAGAAGTAGACCTTATACCCCACCACTTCTGCCAAAAATTGCATAAGCTATGTTTTTATGCAGGTTTCTTTATTTATTCACTCATTCATTTAACAAACACTTTTTACTAAACACTGCTGTATGCCAGACACTGTTCTAAGCACTGTGGATACAACATTGAACCAAATGAACCTCTTGCTTTCATGGAATCAACATCTGAAAAGGGTTTCCAGACCCAATGCCAACACATGTGTGGAGACTTCTCCACACCAACAAGCAATTTTCTGACGCCAGCAGGGTGTCTGAAAATTCAACTGAATTCTGACACGATTTACCTGGAGATAGAATTAGATTCCACAGGTAAGGGCTTTGGTCCCACAACATTGCCTTTCACTTCAGATGTCTGTGCCTCTGACCGACCAGCTACAAAATGTGGGTTCTAATGACCCTCTTCTCAGCTCACAGGACTCAGGAAAACCTGTTTACTCACTTGATTACTGATTTATGGCAAAGGATAGTAAAGGCTCCATAAATGGACAGCCAGATGCAGAGATGCATAGGGCGGTGGACTCTCAGTGACCCATGTGGTTGCTGTAAATTTTACCTCTCCCTTGAAGGATCTAAATATTTTTCACCAAGTGACAAAGAATGGGAAGACCTCTGTAGCTCTTAACTGAAGTGTTGATGTGGGGGTCCTGGGTGTCAGTGCACACATAGTCTGAGCCGTGGCGGTGGCCTGTGGCTGTGTGGGGGCATTGCTGGACGAATGTGAGCTGGAGGTTTTGTCTCGTTCCGGCCAGGAGCCTTGAGAGCCACAGCCCTTTTGAGGAACAGTCGTCTCTGTAATGAACTTGCCAGTGATTCCCTGACCTCCAGCCAGGGTCTTGATTACTAAGATTTTGTTATTCAGTGGCAGAGATTTGTCACCATACTGTGACAATTCATGTCATAATATCTTTCTTATACTGCAACCACTTAGTTAAAAACAGGAAATTTGTAACATCTAATGAAATAATTGATTTTTTTTTGTTTTTAATATTTTATTTAATTTTAGAGGGGAGGGAAGGGAAAGAGAGAGGGAGAGAAACATCAACAATGTGATTGCCTATTTCAAGCACCCTACTGGGGACCTGGCCTGCAGCCCAGGCCTCTGTCTCGACTGGGAATCGAATGGGTAACCCTTTGGTTTGCAGGCCCGTTCTCCATCCACTGAGCCACACCCACCAGGGTGAAATAATTGATTTTAAAAAATGCATATTTATGGTAACTGGTTCGTTAGCCAGCTTTAAACACGTGTAGGTATGAAGGCTGCTCCTTGCTCTGCCATCTTGTTTAGTGTCAGATGCTCTAGTTATTAGGTTTTTCCTTTTCATTTGCTCTAGTGTCTGTCTTCTAGAAACTTCAGCGATACTTTTCTCTATTCTGCCATATGGAGCTATAGAGTTAAAATCTACTCTCCAAATGTAGCCAGCTTATTTTGCGTTTTCTTGGTTCCATCTCCTGAGTAAATACTCAGCCTCTTGGGCCAGCCACAGGAACTGCCCTCAACACAGGCCTACTTTATTTCATGCCAACTGTCATTTTTTTCCGTACCTAAATTTATTTGATTCCTACTAAAGAACTGTTGGTTTTATGCAATACTTCCAGTCTGTTGGGTTATTTTTGAATAATGAATCTTTGTATTAGCTATCATTTCTAGTTCAGTGCTACATAAGTTGAATGAGGATGAATTCATACTTACAATATCCAACAAGGCCCTTTGGTACATAATCCATCCTTTAGTTGATCCTGCTGGCCCAGTAGTTGAGGCATTTTTTGAGTGAGGTTCAAGTACCATTCTGAAGTCCATACTTCTAGTGAGAAAGAAAGGGAAATCCCTGTGTTTTAAAAGAAGACTAGACATCAAATAGATGTCTATGGTAAGTATGTAGTAGGTTGCTGAATGATTATTGAAGTATGATTGACTCTAGATTCCTTTTATCACTCTTTTTTGTGAAGAAATTCTACTCTGTCTTTTTTCTTTTTTAAGCCGGTGTTTGTTTTGGAACCACTGTTGATGCTTTGAGCTCTGTAACGGTGTGGCCTTTTTTGGCATCTCAGAGAGTCTTAGTCATGGGGCAGATCAGGGAACTGTATAATTTGAGGGCAGAGAGGACCCGCTCATGCTTTTCATGTGGTCTAGGATGAAATTACTGTTGCCACCCTGGGTTATTTGGGGCACTTTTTGCTTCAGCCTCCTTAAACCAGTCATTTTCTACCCTGGCTGTGCATTAGAATCATCTGTGGAGTTTAAAAAACAAAAAACATGGTTTCTTCAAAATGCCCACCGCACGTCCCCCAGAGGTCCAGGTTTGATGACTCCAGGGTGAGGCTGAGGGATCCCCACTGTGCAGCCCAGGGGAGAATGGCTCCTAGACTTTCTTTGGTTCCCGTCAAAGTTTGTAATTTCTTTTCCTGTCCTGAAGCTAACCTCCCCAGTGTCCTAAGTCTCAGACTGCTGCCACTGCTGACTATTTCCTGCTCTCTCCAGCTCTCCTGGGAGTGACTCCATGCCCAGGTTCTTCACTGCTTTCCTTCCCCTTCCCCATCAGGTGAAGCACAAATCATTTTCATTGAACAACTCAGTTCATCTTTTCCTGTCAATTGTAGCAGGCTAACAGTTCAGGCCACTAACAAAAGTAGTCGGTTAGTAGAGTCCTGACTGTTGCTGACAGTCCGGCCTCTGTATTCACGTGTGCGTGATGGGTCTGGTCAGCTGACAGGAACAGACTGTGGTAGTGAAAGCAAGTACGGGCCCTTCTTGATTCTACATGTTTAACGTGGAGACTAAAAATGGATGTTTCTTTCTTTATTGTGAGATTTCAAAAGCAGTAATAGAAATGGAAGAAAATCTGATTCCGCCACCTTATGGGAAACTTTTAAATTTATTGTCAAGCTTACTTTCTTTTTGGCAGGAATTAATGAGCTTGATATTTAAAGTAAATTGAGAATTGATAGTATTAGAATTTATTTTTAATTGTACCAGTCCATTGTGCTATTTTAAAGAGTCACTAAAGAATCAGATATTTTAAATAGGTTAAACTTAGAGCATACCATGGATCCGTTTGCAGAAATCAAAAATTGCTGGGTAGGGAGAGGTAGAAGAGGGTAAAGGGGGGATAAATGGTGATAGAATGAAACTTGACTTTGGGTGGTGAGCACACAGTACAGATGATCTTCTATAGAATAGTACGCCTGAAACGTATGTAATTTTATTAACCAATGTCACTCCAATAAATTGAGAGAAAAGGAAAAAAAAAGGAAAAGAGAAAAAAAGCATCAAAGGAAAATAAATAATATCTACCCTGAAAAAAACATGCCCCCCCCCCACTGGAATACTATTCAGCCATAAAAAAAAAAAAGGAAATCCTGCTATATTTGCCATAACGTGGATGGACTTGAGGGCATTAGTCTAAGTCAGAGAAGACAGTACTACATATCATTTCTGTATATGTAGAATCTTAGTAAACTGAACTCATAAAAACAGAGTGGTTGCCAGGTGGATTGGAGGATGGGAAAGATGGACAGATGATGGTTAAAGGGCACAGAAGATGGGCAAGTTCTGGGATCTAAGGTACAGCATGGTGGCGATAGTTAACAATACTATATGCTTGAAGGCTGCCGTGAGAGTAGATTTTAAATGTTCTCACTATAACAGTAACAACAAAATGGTAATTTGTAAGGTGACAGTAACAACAGAATGGTAATTTGTAAGGTGAAGGATGTGTTAACTAACCTTATTGTGGTAGATTTTACAATATATAATATATGTCAGTTATAGCTCATTAAAGCTGGGAGGGGTGGATATTCTGAGAGAAAATAATGCTAACCTAGAATTCCTTACCCAGCAAACTGTCAGTCAGCTGTGAAGATGATGTCAGAACATCCTGAGTTAGGCAGTAGCTGCTTCTGGTGGGTTCCGTTTCACCAGCACGAGAGAGAATACCAAGAAAAAGACAAGCAAAGACTCCAGAACAGAAAAGCCAACACAATGGTCCTTGAACCAAGGCTTCCAGAATATGAGTGTCTATTGATACAAGGGCAGAAAAGTTAATTATTTGAAAGTATTTGAGAGGAGATTTACACTTCTTTCAGAAAGCTTAAGGATAAATTAGTAAAGTGGCAGGTACATAGAAAATTTAACAAAATAACTGAGCCAGTTATTATCTCCAAGGAAATTTAAAAAAAAATTTAAATGTGTTTTGTTTTGTTTTTTTAAGATTTTATTTATTTATTCTTAGAGGGGAAGAGAAGGAGAGAGGGAGAGAAGCATCAGTGTGTGGTTGCTTCTTGCATACCCCCTAATGGGGACCTGGCCTGCATCCCAGGCATGTGCCCTGACTGGGAATCGAACCGGCAACTCTTTGGTTCGGAGGCCAGCACTCAGTCCACTGAGGTACACCAGCCAGAGCTAAATGTGGTTTAAAATATTTTTAATTTATTGATTTTAGAGAGACAGAGGGGGCTAGGGGAGAGAGACAGAGAAAAACATTGATTTGTCATTCTACTCATTGATGCATTCATTGGTTGATTCTTATATGTGCCCTGACCAGGGATCAAACCTGCTCCCTTGGCATATCGGGAAGAAGCTCTAACCAACTGAGCTACCTGGCTGGGGCAAAAACAATTTAAAAATAAATAAAATGAATGGAAATACATTTCTAGCATGGCTTTAAGTAATATTTATATGATGTAAATGAGTAATTTAGACAAACCTTATGATAACTTATTAGGAGGAAGGAGGCAAGGGATATGGATTGGAGGACAGGATGTGAAAGCCAAATCATAACTGCCATGTTAACAGAATAGGTAACCCAGGGACAGGGTTAAAATGTCATTGAAGAGCCTCACAAGTATGCTGTTTAGAAGTAAGGCAGCAAATACCAGTTCTGAAAGTGCTTGCCCTTGTGAACAAGGATTGAGGGTAGAGAGAGAGATAATAAATAGTCTGACATCTTTTTAAATTTTTTTCAGATTTTATTTATTTATTTTTAGACAGAGGGGAAGGGAGAGAAACATCAATGTGTGGTTGCCTGTTGTGTACCCCCTACTGAGGACTTGGGCCACAACCCAGGAATGTGCCCTTACCAGGATTTGAACCAGTGACCCTTTGGTTCGCAGGATGGCCCTCAGTTCATTGAGCCACACCAGCCAGGGCAGTATATTCAAGCTTTTTAAAAATGTATAGGTGAACAGTAGATGAAATTGTGAAAGTAGTTGAAAGCATAGCTCCTGCAAAGGCAGCAAAGAAACGGGGCCCAGTGCCTTTGGATTAGTATCCAACATTGTCTGCCATGTCAGATGAAGATCTTGTTTTCTCCTGCAGTTGACCCCTGAATAACACAGGTTTGAACTGTGTGGGTCCACTTGTATGCAGTGTTTTTTTTTTTTTTTAAAAATGTACTCTTTTCCACCTGCAGTTGGGGTCTGCAGATGCCAGTGGGTGACTGTGTGCATTGATCTACACCATTTTATATAGGGGACCTGATCATCTGTGGATTTTTGTATTCACAGGGATCCTGGAACCAGTCCTCCACAGATACAGTGGGACAACTAAGTTTTGGGGGAGTCAAGAGTTATATGTGGAGTTCCAACTCTGCAGGGGGTCAGCACTCCTGAACCCTGCACTTCAGAATCAAATGTTTATAAAAAGGTCTTATAAATTGAAAAGAAACAGGAGTATATAATGTAGTAGAAATCACCAGAAGATACACGAGGCAGCTAATAGGACAGATAATCAATATCCAAGTGCAAGTGCTCACCGCCCTAAAGGTCCCAGTTGGATGTGTAAGACACTAGCAGTCCATAGTCTTGACAAAAGTGCAAAAAAAAAAAGGAAAAATCTCATAATTTTGACAACGGTGTAAATTATATTTTTAGAGTAATACAGCAGTAACAAAAGTTTTAAAAGCATGTATGCCCTTATGCCACCCCCCAACTGATTTTTAGGCATCTATGCTGCCAATACAGTTGTGGGGATGCGTGTACAAGGGTGATCACTGTAATGTTGTAATAGCAAAACTTGAGTAATAACCTACGTGGTATCAGTAGAATTCTGGTTAAACACATTGCAGCACATCTACACATACCCTGCCTCCACACGCCTGCGGGCCATGCTCTCTGGGTGGGCGAAGTCACTGTTTTTGACTCATGTTCAGCAAATGGTCCTTAATGATGCTGGTAGTTATTGTATTCCCCTATAGGTATTGTCAGCTTTCCTATTCTGTTCTTTACTTTCAGGTTAAGGTGGTTCTGAGAGTGATGATAATCGCTACTCTGCCTTAAAGTTTGCCTTACTTCTCTGGTTCTCATATTTGCTTGACTTGAAAGCTATGCCCTGTGAGATTTGTTCACTTTTCACCCACCAGCAGCTTTGACTCACATGATGGGAAGGAATAGTAACCTCACTTCTTCCTGAGTTACCAAAATCACTTATTTTCAGCTACTTTTTCTTATTTAGGAATTCCTCTTTTAGCCAAAAACCCCCTACTTTTGTTTATTCTCAACCCTTTTTCTTAAAATTCGGATTAATTGGGAAAGGGAGATAGGTAATACAATCATGTAATTCAAGGTTCAAAGGTCAATAAGAAATACAGAAGGAAGTCTTCACCTACCTCTTGACTTCTAGCCACCCAGGTCCCTGCCATTGGGACAGTCGGTGGCATCAGTTTCTGTTGGTCCTTCCAGAGACATTTCTGTGTGTAGAGAAACAAAGACACATATTTTTTCTTTTTTTATTCCAATGCATTTTGTTGACAATTTTTTTCTCCATGAACCCTGGGTTTTTCCCAGTCCCTCTTCCTGGTTTGTCTGAGAGGGTCTTGTATTCTTTCCATTCAGCAGAGGTGTTGTGACCAGTGTGGTGAGTGAGAGACAAAGGGACAGGTTTCCGCCCAGTGATGAGGGAAGGCAGGTGTGGTGTCCTTCCTTCTTCAAGAA
This sequence comes from Macrotus californicus, assembly GCA_007922815.1. Classification (NCBI taxonomy): domain Eukaryota; kingdom Metazoa; phylum Chordata; class Mammalia; order Chiroptera; family Phyllostomidae; genus Macrotus; species Macrotus californicus. The sequence goes on along the minus strand of VMDR010002075.1, from coordinate 75,833 downwards.
GCACTCAGAGGTGCTTCAGGGTCTGAGAACTGTTTACAGATTTCTGAGCCCACAGGTTAGTCTGCGGGGCTCCAGTGGATGGACTTGATTCTCTCCCTGACTGTTCTGACTGCCTTGTGGACTCTTCTCTCTGAAGTGTTTGTCCCCTGGTGGTTCTGTCTTTCCTTTTACAAATTAGGCTGTGCCATTTCCTTCTGAGGATGGCACCTCTACACTGGTAATCTTTAGCCCAGATTTCTGTCCTGAGCTTCAGACCCAAATACCAAATACAAGTTGTGCGCTCAGTGTCCTCACTTGACTGCCGAGACTCAGCCTGCCCTGCACCCATCTCCACAGACGTGGGTGTCAGTGTCAACTTGGCCTCCACCCCCTCCCCACCTCCAACATTTCTCGACTGTGTGTCCTCCTCTTCATGCACTGCTGCACTTTGTTTATTAACCTTGGATTTATAATGCAGCTATTTCCTATTAAAGATGAGGGCATTCATTTACTCCCTTCCAGGGTTGCCTGCACATAAGTAGTCATTCGTCTTGTCGTTCAGGCTCTCTGCGATCTGGCCTGCCCCTTCCATCTCCTACCTCTGTGTCTGGAGAAGGGAGTACTTCCTTATGCATGGCGATGTGTTGATCAGTCAACTCCCTCATCCCTTTCCCGATGCCCTCTGTTATATGCTCAGTTTACTTTTTTTTAAAGATTTTATTTACTTATTTATTTTTAGAGAGGGGGAGGGAGAGAGAGAGAGAGACATCAACGTGTGGTTGCCTCTTATACACCCCCAGCTGGGGACCTGGCCCCCAACCCATGCACATGCCCTGACTTGGAACGGAACCAGTGACCCTTTGGATCACAGGCCAGTGCTAAAGCCACTGGGCCACACCAGCCAGGGCATATGTGCAGTGCATTTTTATATTGTTTTGTAAAATTTTCTTTTTCCAGAGAGAGCTCCTGTACCTCCCTAGTGCTGGCTCTTGGGACACGTGTTTACTCAGTGATGTGGTAGTGCTGGCATCCTTGGTATTCTGGTCACCAGGATCCTGAACTTTTCTCTCCCGAGATGTTTGCTCTGCTCCTGTGCACCAGTTGCTAGAGAACAGGTGGATGTGATGATGTGTGGAGGATGCAGATTGTCACTTTACACATTTTTATGATTTTATTTTTTACAACTAGCATCTGCATAAGATTGAAAGCGGATTTAGAAAAATAAGTTGAATTAAGATAGTAGAAATAGGTGAATAGTAGAATAGATGGTAGAATCTCTCTTAAATGTTCTTTTACAATAACAAAATTTAAAGTGTTTTTACAGTCCTAGTAGGGACTTTAAACTTCATGTTTTCTTTTCAATAAATTATTTCTGTCCAAATTTAACTATCCTAAGCCATCAGGTTCACAGTCAATCTGAATATATGAAATCTCTGGCATTTTTATTTCTTATATGCAAATTGTTGACTTTTTAAAAAGTTCTGTGCCAGCCCACCTTTGCTGTGGAGTTTTCTGTATCAGCAGCTTGTAATCTGTCAGTTAATCTACTTTAAATGTCTAAGGTGTCCGTGTGGAATCCTGGGATGCATGTGGACAGTGGAGTCAGACTACTCGAGTCCTGGCTCTGGCAGCTCCTAGCTAGGGGGAGCCCTTGGGCGAATTCCTTAACTCAGCCCTCCTTTCCTGGGTGCTGGAGATCAGTCACCTGACTGCTGGGAAAAAAGTTAGACGTGATCATAGAGGTGAAGCATCTGGCTCTGTGCGTCTGCCTCACCCCCGCTCCCCCCACCCTCCGCCATGAACTGACTTGGTGTAGAGAAGGGGAGTCAAACTCATTTTCACCGGGGGCCACATCAGCCTCACAGTTGCGTTCAAAGGGCCAAATGTAATTTCAACTCCTTAACAATTAAGGAGTAGTTACATTTATACAGTTCTAAAATTATTTTGGCCCTTTGAATGGAACCACGAGGTTGATGTGGCCCCCAGTAACAATGAATTTGGCGCCCCTGGTGAGGAGTTTATTAATTCGTTTCTGCCTGATGCATGATCTTGCTGGCTGTTTTGGTAATACCCGGACACTGCCCTACTAGGAAGTCTCCCGCAGCGCTCTCTGCCTGCACTGTGAAGCCAGTACTCCTCCCCGCATCACCCTTCCTGTGTGTTCTCACAGCTCGTCCCTTGCTGTGACCTCTGCTGTAACTCAGGTGTTCTCAAACTTCCGTGCGCTGTCTGTAGTGTGTTAGTTATCTACTGCTCTCTAACAAATTACTCCAGAACTTAGCAACTCAGACAAAGCTTTACGTTATCTCGCAGTTTAGGAGTCGTGTTTGGGAGTGACTTAGCTGCACAGTTCTGACTCCGGTGCTCTCGGGTAAGAGCCACAGCCGCAGGCATCAAAGGTTTGGTTGGGGCTGGTGGATCACTTCCAGATGGGCCCTCTCACCTGGCTGCTGCCAAGAGATTGCAGTTGCTTGCCCACTGTGGGCACAAGGTCTCCTTGCCATCTGGGCCTGTCCCTCAAGGAGCTTAATGTCCTCATGACAAAAGCCATTGATGTGTGAGAGCAGGGAGGAAGCCATAGTATCTTTTATTGGCTAGGTCAGTCTCTTAAGTGCCCCCACCCCACCCCACCCCCGTTGTTTCTGCCTTGCTCCATTCCTTAGAAGCAAGTCACTCAGCACCTCTGCACTTGGTGAGGGGAAGACTAAGTTCTTCCTTTGAGGGAGGGCTGCCGAGGAGTCTGTGGACACACCTCGAACCACCACACCTTCCTTTGTTGGAAAGTGAGGTTCTCAAGGCCCATTTTAGATCTAGTGACAGGTGGGGCCCAGAAACCTGCATTTTGCACCATTAGTTTACCCTACCAATCCTGATGCAGGTGGCCTGGGGTACACACTTGGAAACATGCTGCTCTGCCAGATGGGTCACTTGGTCTTTCTTAAATAGTTCTCATTGGTCACACCTGCATATCTTTGCCCCCATAAGCAGAGCATACATAACGCTTTTCACCTGCGGACATCCTTTTTTAGGTCCTGCGTCAGTCTAAATACCTCCGTGGTGCCCTCCAACATGTGAGCTCCCCCGTCCCTGGAACTCCTGTAACAGTCCATCTTTTTTCAGCTCTTTGGTTCTAGTTACTTTGTTTCCGTGCTTTGCTCCTGGTGGGAATTTTAAAAACGATTGCCTTCTCTTGACCTGCTCTCCTGCCAGCAGCATTATGACAGCTCGGTCAGGAGCAGTGTGGCCATTAGTATGCCAGAGGGGCAGCTCACACTCCAGTTCTTGGTATTTGTCAAACACGTGAGTTCCTGCTGTGTGCCAGGCTTCATTTCAGCTATTTGGCAATTAAAGGAGACAGGTGTGCTCCCTGTGGATAGCGAGGTGACAGAAAACAGGTGCATGGAAAAGTACCATCACATCTTGAAAAACATTCTAGGAAAGGATGCTATAAAACAGCAGACCTACTTAGATATGGTTTTCAGAGAATCTGCCTGAGACTAGAAGGATGAGAAGGAGAAACGACTCTCAGGAAGGAAGGAGCTTGGTATGTGCTGGTGCCTGAGAGGAACGGAGGGTGCTAGAGGCCCTTGGCTGAGCTGAAGTTGCAGGGTGACCAGAGGCTGCCATGGCCCTGCTTCGTTCTGTGTGCAGTGTCCTAAGCTGTGTTGGTGTGGCATCCAACCTGGAGCTCTTCCAACTCAGCAGTTGTGGAAGTAATGGGAAGATTCACATGATAGGTACAAATCCAGCTCTGACAGGTTGGAAAAGAGGGTTTCTGAGTTGGCTTGGCAGAGGGGAGAAAAGGTAGAACCCAAACCCGAGTGGTTGTCAGGGTGGCTGTCCTCTCATCTCAGGACATTAAAGGTGAGGAGTGACCACAATAGCAACTGGCAGTGTTTCTGTTGCTGAAGAAGGCGCTCCTGCCTTTAGAGGTGGTACGGTATTCCAGACAGGAAGTCTGTCCAACGTGATTCCATGTTTTTAAGCACTGAGCTCAGATTGTAGGTCGGATACATCCATGTTTCTCTCCATGCTCTCAGTTGTTAGCTGCCAGCACACTTCTAAGATTAGACATGGTGGGCAGGAGCGAGGACAGTGAGTGCCTTGTGATGTCTTGCCAGCTTCCCTTCTGTCTGGTCCACCAGCACCCTTCCCTGTCCTCGTCTCCTGGAGGCTGTAGTGTGCGGGGGGTGGGAGACCTGGTTCTGGCCAGACTCCCCACGGAAGGCTAGCACTTTGGAAGGTCTCGTCCTCTCTTTTTCTGGTTTCCACTTGTTTGCAAGAGGGTTGGATGAGATGGCCTCTTAAATTTCTGGTATGTTCTGGGATCATCTTATATGAGCCTGGGCCATGATGCTGTGGCCCACCTCTGAACTCACAGCATGTGTTCATGCAGCAGCAGTTAGTGTTTCCCCTCCTTCTGTGTGACAGTCGGGCAGACCTGCTTCCTTACAGTCTCCCCCGGGTTCACTTGTTTGGCAACATTCAGGTGGCAAGTTGATGGGGGCTGTACTCAGCTGGAACAGTGGGTCTTTTTCTGTGTACAGTCTTTCGTCCTCAGAGAGGCTAGACTGTCTTCTTCATATCATGGTGACATCATTCCAAGAAAGTATGCCCTGCTGCGCGTACCTCGTTAGCCAGCTTCTACTTGCTTCAAAGTTGATAATGTCCCATTGGCCAAAGCAAGTCACGTAGCCAGCAGAAAAGTGTGGACACATGAGGCAGTACTGGTTAGAGCCATTAGTGTAAGTCTCTCATAGCTTCCATGCTAAATTACCTACCTTCAGTGAGGGTTTTCTGAAGTGCTTTTATCGAAATCTTCTCATGGAATTAGTTGGAATTATAGCTCTGATATACTCAGGAGGTAGCTTATTGGGACTATAGAAGTTTTGATTTGCAGAATTAGAACCCCAGGGTAGACACTGAGTCAGACTAAGTTTAGTCACAAGCTACTCTTCTTGCCTGAATCTGATCTTACGTGTCTAAGGTAACAAAATAGAGTTCAGATTGTGTTATTGTTCTCTTCTGCGACCTCTGTGTCCTCAACAGGTAAAATGGAAGCACGTGGAATTGGGTTATAAAGCTACTTCGTGGTTATGCTAGACTTCATCTTAGCCCTAGTGTGGGCTAAAGAGCATTGTCATTGACTCAGTTCTCTAAACCAAGATGTGAACTTACATTGCAGAAGTGGAATGTGACGTGTAGTAACCTGTGTCGGGGGGTTGTGTGTTTGTTTTTTAGCTCTTCAGAGAAGTACGAATAATGAAGATTTTAAATCATCCAAATATAGGTACTTTTTGCTTTCTTAAATACTTTTGGGTCTAAATGCATTCTTGAAAGTATGTAATAAGGCTAAACTTGTATTCCAGGAGAGGTAGGTACACGTTTAATAAAATATATATACCCAGACTGTTTATTGTGTGTATTAAATTTTTGAAATTACTAAAAATGGGTTAAAGCTTAGTTAAAAGTAACGTAATTGCTTCTTTACACAGTGATAGCTCCTGCAATCTAAAAATACTACTTCAGAAGTGATGTAGCTCTTAAGACAGACAGTGTATTAGTTTATTATCAAAGTCACTTCAGGAAGTAAGAAGGGTAACGTTTGATATTGAGACTGTCCTACTAAGAGCCTATCCTACTCCTGAGGCACAAGAAGAGAAGGGGCCGCAGGAGAAAAAGTTGTTTCATTCAGTCTAAGCCACCATTATCTAAAAGACATTATTTTATGAACTACTGAGAAAATAACAGTGCTACCAAGCCATCATCCCATTTTCAGTGATATTTTAAAATGTGAAAAATATTCATCTTAAAATCAGTAAAATATGTGGAAACGAAAAATAACAAGGAATATAATAATGGGAAGAAAACCTTACTTCACTTTTTATTTCAACCTTTGAGGTTAGCTAGCCAATCAAATTCTAACTTTTCACCCAAAAACACTTTTACTATTGCCTAGAACTAGCTAACTCAAACATATTTATTTTATTTTTTTAATTACTTAAGTTATACTCTGATTGGCATTTTCTCTACTTATTACTAAAGGACATCTTTGATGATAGATGTAAATGTCTAAAAATTTAAATTCTTATTGTATTAAAATAGTTTTCCCAGGAGAGCTAATATTTGCATTGAGGTTTTTAGAAAGATTTTATTTATATGTTGATGGTTTATTAGCATATATGTCTTAAATTTCTTTCAGTGATTATTTTCTTGACAACCTGAACATATCACCTTAGAAATATGATAGTTTTACCAGTTCAAGAGATACATATTAAATTCTGTGTTAGGCACTTTATTTGGTCTAATACTCTATGTTAAAGCATCAGAAAATAGCCCAAAATATAAAAGACGACTACCATTTCCTCCCTTTCGTAAATTCAATTTTAACCCTTTTGGTATGAGCGCTCTTTCCGCCGAGACACTCCCACTGTACGAGGTGAGCCATTGTGAGCCATTGTATGGGCGCCGGATATATCCAGCGCTTGTACCGAAAGGGTTAAAGTACTTATTACCAAAATAAAGTAGAATGTGAAATAGTGATTTGATAGCTTTAGAAATTTCAGTTTTATTTTAAAATGTATATATTTGATTATTTATGGTTTTATGAATTAGCAATAATAGGAATATTATTTCTCTCTGTAACATGACCTGGTATAGCAAAGTTACACTGACCCATTGAAAATAATTATTTTCAATTAATTATAGTACAATCCCTTCTTCTTTCCATCTCTGTCTTCAGAATAGTAACAAAACAACCATGTTTTTGGAGAATTGTGATGTTTCCCAAGCAACAAAAGTCTCAAGTGGAATTATATATCCTTAAAGCCAGAACGACAAGTGAACGGACTTGCAGGAGTAGAGTAGGTCTGAGCAGTCCCTGCAGTTGGAATGGGAATTAAGAACGCTTTTCCTAAGGTGCAAAGGCTGCTGGGAGGGCACTGAGCCAGTGTAGCTGTGCTACCAGACAGTGACAGAGGGGTGGGGCCAGACACATTTCCTGGACTGCTGAGTGCACGCCAACATGGTTCCAGAATGCAGAAATAATCATTTTCATAGAATCCCATGCTCTACAAGCTCTTTTCTGTTCCTGTAATATCTGATAACTTGCCTAAAAGCAATTTTTAGAGGGCTAGCTATTAAAATCTTGAACAGAAGAAGTTACTTTGTGTAGTTACAGTTTATATGTACATGGTATATGCATACAAACATTTGTTACTTTTTCTCCTGTATCCTTTCTCCTTGACCAGTGAAGTTATTTGAAGTCATCGAAACTGACAAAACACTCTACCTTATCATGGAGTATGCAAGTGGAGGTAAGAAATTGGTGTTGTTTTCCTTTCTTCCCTTTTAGAACACCGCACAACCTTACTGCCCACATGAGTATTTTGTTAAGGTTTCTTTAATATCCACAATCATCATACACTAGGGTGAGAATCAGAAAAGCTGACTCTTAGCAGTTCTGTAGGTTGCTGTTCCACTATTAGCATTTTTAATTGACAGTATCCAAATACTTGGATTTTTTTATTGTGGTAAAATATCCATAACATAAAAGTTACCATTTTAACTATTTTAAGGGTACAGTTCAGTGTCATTAACTAATACGCGTTGTTGTGTGACTGTCACCGCTGTGTATCCACAGAATTCTCTTCATCTTGCAAAACTATAGCTCTGTCCACAATAAATACTACTCGCCTCCCCTCCCCCCAGCCCGTGTCAACCACCCTTCTGCTTTCTCTCTCTGAGAGTTTGACTACTCTAGGGACCTTATATGAGTGGAATCATACGGTGTTTGTCCTTTTGACTGCCTGTGTCACTTAGCATAATGTCCTGAAGGTTCATCCGTGTTGTAGCATGTGACAGAATTTCCTTCCTTTTTAAGGCTGTATCATATTCCATTATTATGTGTATGGTGCGCGCGTATGTATGCATGCCACATTTTGTTTGTGCCAAGCACTTGGGTTTTGAGTATAACACTACATTAGCCTGTTTGAAAAAATTATGTACTGCCTGTTGGATTGTTTCTCTGTATCAGATTATAACGTTACAGGTATCCATTTTTTCCAAGGCCAGATATAGTGGTTTTACTGAGTATGGCTAGATTTTCCTCAAAGATTAAGGACTAGTAATTATTTGCCTTCAAGGTTATATAAATGTAGGCTTTTTTTTATATATATGAATAAATAAGGTCTGTCCAGAAAGTATCCAACCATGTACTATGGAAAATAGACATTTATTGAAGAAAATATAAGAAACATTGTACACAGGACAATGAGGTCTCAGTCCCCTCAAAGTAGGCACCCTGGGACCTCGCACAGTTCTCCCAGCGTCTCTTCCACTGTTCAAAACACTCTGCAAAATCCTTTGTTGGAATCACCATCAGCTGCCCCGTCGTATTTTCCTGTATCTCATTGACAGTCTGAAATCTCTTCCCTTTCAAAGGTGATTTTAGTTTTGGGGGAAGGCAGAAGTCACAGAGTGCCAAATCTGGGCTCTAGGGAGGCTGAGTCACCTGGGTGACTTGATGTTTCACCAAAAAACTCTGCGCAAGACGTGATGCATGAGTGGGCACGTTGTTGTGAAGCTGCCAATCACGAGCTGCCCACAGCTGCGGCCGTTTTTATCGTGTTGCATCTCTCAGCTGACAAGCACACCGAGGTGGTGGTGCTCCTCATTAACTGTTTGGCCTGGAGGGGCAAGCGGACTCGTGATGGACAACACCTTCCCAACCAAAAAACACAGTTCACAGGGTCTTGACCTGGCTGCGACTTTGCTGCACCTTCGTCGGGCGTGGAGAGCCAGGCGACTTCCGTTGGGAGAGCCACAGACCCACGGTTCATCTCCAGTCATGACCTTGAGGAAATCACTGGTAGTCGTTCGAATCAAGGCATGAGCTCCTGCAGCACGATGTTCCTTCTGCTCTGGCAGCGGGAGCCACGGAACGAGTTTTGCCACGAAACATTTCACGCCAGGATCCTGTGTCAGAACCTCGGACACAGGAGTTTCTGGAGCCCCCAGCGCAGCTTCCAGTCCTCACACTGTCCGTCGCCGATCTTTGCTGACAGCAGCTGGTCCCTGTTCAGCAGTCTCAGGTGTTCTGCTTGTGCAGGCCTTCCAGAGCGTGGGTCTCTTTCAACAGAGTCTCGGCCACCTTTGAAGCGTTTGTGCCACGCTTTTATTTGTGCTGCACTCACTGCATCGTCCCCGAAAACCTTCTGAACCATCCGATAGTTTCTGCGAAGAATGTTCAAGCTGAACGCAAACTTTGATGCAGATTCATTGCTCTGCTCGCTCAGTCATTTTGAATGTGACAGCCACACAGCACACACGTTCACTCAATGGCATCTACCGTCCTTCACTGACCAGCACAGTGAAGGCGTCGTCGTTCACACGTGTGCACTCCAGTCCACTTTCCTTGGCTGCCGGGTCACATCCATGTTGTGCAAACTGTTCTCATTATATTAGTAATGGCTGGACTTTTTCCAGACAGACCTGGTATATGGCCGTTGTCTTTTATGAAGATTCTCAATGTAGGGTTGAGGTTGGGGTAGGCTTGTAGTTTTGGGACCATGTGTGAGTTTGTCTGTGGAGGTCAGAAGCTTTGCTGCTTATTTTTTTGTTTCCTACCTCTAGCACGGTGTCTGGCAGATTCTCAACAAATAAGAATTGAACTGAATTTATGAAATGATAAACTCCTGGGAACATACTCCGTTTGACTCTATAGCTTAAATTGTTTGCATTAGAGTTTTATTTTATCATTAGCACTTTGATCCAGGTTGTAAAACCTGAGGACAGAAAGTTGAATCACAGCCTCATTGCAGTGAGTTTGCCATTAAATAAAGAATTATAAAACTGTTGGGAGCGAGAATAAGTTCTAGTAGACATGCCTCTGATACCAATTGTTCATACTCCTAATTTGTTATTTATTGTGTGATTTCCATCTTAAATATGTGGTTGGAAAATGTAGTTGGGATTATCACAACTGAGTAGTAATAGAAAGAGCTGGAGGTTAATTGCAGAGCAAACATCTGTGTGGAGTCCTGTACCTTGCACTCATCTTACAGAGGGATGCTCATCATCTTTCCATTTGTGCAGCCTCTGCAGTGCGCGAGGGCTTGCCTTCTCTAACGTGGTCTCTCCTTGACCATCACAGTGGCTCCGTCATGTGGCAGGCTTTTACTCTTGAGAAATGGAGCCTGGGATATCTCACTGCAGTCCCTTTGCCAGGCGTGGAGCCCAGCCCTCCATCACCACATGCTCCTCCTGGTTGTGTTATTTGATCATGGCTTTCTGTGTCCATCTAGTTTAGGTACCAGGTTGTAGAGATTGCTCTTACATAGGGCAAGACAGAAACATCTGAGAAGCATTCAGCTTTTTTTTTTTTTTTTAAGACTTTATTTCTTTATTCTTAGAGGAAGGGAGGGAGAAAAAGAGCAAGAGAAACATTGTTATGTGAGAGAAACATCAGTCAGTTGCCTCTGGCACACTTCCAGCTGGGGACCCAGCCCACAACCCAGGCCTGTGCCCTGACTGGAATTGAACCAGTGACCTTTCACTTCGCAGGATGACATCCAGTCCACTGAGCCACACCAGTCAGGGCAACATCCAGTTGTAGTAGAAAGAGGATGGGCTTTGGGAAAGAAAGGAGGGGTCAGTCCAGCCAGTGCCTCTCATGGGTGGTGCCACCTGGTAAGTGACATGTCTCTGAGTTTTTCAGGGACTCGCCAAGACAGTCCTCCCTTGAGGAGCATTGTTAGAGTGTGGGCCCATGGTGATGGTTTATTGGCTTAGGCTGTTTGTTCCAATCACCTCAACGCAGCACTGTCAGTCTCCAGGACATCTCTTTCTTTGATTGTTTGTGTTTGCCATTTTGAACAACCAGAATTTCTTACATTTACTACCTACTTCTCCCAAGCCTGCTGTGTTTCAGTTTAGTAGAATCATAGAATTATAGAATTGGAAAGAATCTTAGAAATCATCTAATCTTTGCAGATGAAACTAAATCCTTGAAAGGTGTTCTGTGCCAACAGTTCCGTCACTAGTGGCAGAACTTGAACCTGCACCCAAGGACTTTGTGCACTGCCCTGTTCGGTATCCTTCCATTAACCATCAGGTCCCTGACCTGGGTGGAGACAGCTGCTGCTTGCTGCTGTGTCTCCAACAGACAGCCTTGAGACGTTCAGTCTAGCTGCTTGATCTGAGTGCTAATACATTTTTAGTAAGGGAAGAGAGAACTGGGTTGAATTCCTAATTGATAACTTAGTAATTATGATAACTTAGTGAGTATGACTTTATGGTTCCGAAATCTCTTTAGAGGTTTCTGTTGTATTTGCATGTATGAAAGTGTTTTAAAATTATCTTGGCAGACTGGGACTTGGTCTGTGGAAGCAGAGGAGACTATGAAATGACTGACCTCTTACAAGGATCACTCTGGCTGCTGGAGGGGGAGAGGGTCAGGGCCCAGAATAAGCTGTGCCCAGGTCCTTACCAAAGCCTACTGGACCCTTCAGGCCCTCACCCCTCCTACCCATCCCTGTGCCCATCCACCGCCTCCCTTGCTGTGTGCTCACAGCAGTCAGCAACATGCTTGCACACACAGACGTCCTGCCTATTCCTTTCCCCATTTTTGTCCACAGTACTTCTTGTCATCTGACACACTGTATATTCTTTTGTCTGTTACCTGTCTCTCCTACTAGAGTGTAAACGTCGTGAGGAAAGGGGCTTGCCTTGTTCACGGCTCTGTGTCTCCAGAGCCTGGGACAGGGCCTGGCAGTCAGTAGGGGCTCGATAAGTATTTGTGGAATGAATGAGTATATTCAGGAAATGCTGTTTTGTCATAACCCTACAGTGAAGACATCCTTTTTTAACACAAATACCTTACCCATTTTAACTTTCAGTTTTCATTGCTAAGTTTATATTAAAACATAATCTTTAAAATAAAAGTTGTATAATTTAGACTTGAGAATTTAATTTCAAGGCTTTTCTCTGGCTTCTAGATTTTGTTGATGAACTTTACCCATAGTTACACTCAAGGCTAACTTTGTATAAATTCCACATACTTTGGTTTATTTTCATACCTATATTTAAAAATAAAAATTAAGGCATTACTCAAAATGAAACATTAGTTTATGGGAAGTTAATGCTCGGAAGTAGGACTTCGGCTCACTTTTGTTTCTCTCAATCGCAGGCGAAGTGTTCGACTATTTGGTTGCGCATGGAAGAATGAAGGAGAAAGAAGCAAGAGCTAAATTTAGACAGGTATGAGTTTATGCACCTTCAAGTTTATTAACTTGACGAAGTTATCTAACTTAAGCCCTGAAGCAAACAATGTTTTCCCATGTAGACGGTCATAGGGCCCAGAGGTGCAGCAGGGGTTGGCCACTGCGTTCAGCACAAATACAGTTAAGAGCCTTCGAGGCCTAAAGCTCTGTGGTAGAGCTGTCCTTGGGTTCTGTTTCTGGGTTTGTAATTGCAGTTTTAGTCCGACTGTTACCCTTAGTTTTTGACAGTGGAATCTTAAAAAAAAACTAGATCCTTTCATAACTATTTTCAAGTTTTTAGCAGTGAGAGTGTTAGAGTCCCAAAATTCATTATTAGTTTTGTCTTACAGAAACCAAAACCAACAGAACTTACTCTGCTAAATAATGACTTAACCTCCTTGCTTTGTCTAAGAGATGTAGGTTTTAAGCATAAAGGTGATTTAACTCTCCTGTCTTTATTAATAATAATAATTACAATTTATTGATTGATAATTACCTGCAGACACTGGAATCAGTGCTTTACGTACATTAATATAAATCTCGCAACAGCCTTGTCAGTAAAGGAATATTATGCCCGTTTGCTAAACATAAGGAAACTAAGGCACAAACAGATTAAATAATTCACCTAAAAGTTGTTGTCTGGCAAGTAGCAGACCTGCCATTGATTCACCCCAGATCCTGTGACTCTGAAACTCAAATTTTTTATTGTGGTGGTGTGCTGTTTTTAGACTAAGCATCAGCAAGCTCTTTCTGTAAAGGGCCACGTAGTAAATATTTTAGGCTTTGTGGGCCATGCAGTCTCTGTGAAGAACACTTCAGCCCTGAAGGTGTGGCAGAGAGACAGCTTTTCAACTGACTCTGTACTCCCACAGTTACAAGTTTTTTATTTAAATGCCAGTATAGTTTCATTTCTCTCAGAACTTGACAATTTTTGTTTTATTCACTTATAATAAGGTTGTCAAGATAGAGGTATAGACAGTAACTGGAGAGGCAGTTTTAGCTGATTTTCAAGATTTCTCTTAACATTGCCTCTCAGTTTGCTGAGTCTAGAGTTTATAGTTAAGGACTTACTTATAAGTTTCTTAACTTTTGCTGTTTCTTAATTTTAATTTTAAAAGTTTAAAAAATATTAATGGTACTTGAAATTAAAACCCATTAAATATGGCCCTGGCTAGTATGGCTCAGTGGATTGAGCTCCGGCCTATGAAGCGAAGGGTCACCGGTTCGATTCCCAGTCGGGGCACAGGCCTGGATTGCAGGCCAGGTCCCCAGTAGGCGGTGCTCGAGAGGGGAACCACACACTGATGTTTCTCTCCTCTTTCTCCCTCCCTTCCCCTTTCTAAAATTAAGCAAATAAAATCTTTTTAAAAAAAATTAAATATGAAAGTTGAAACTAAGTTTTCACCATCATTTAACTTCTCTGATCCTCAGTTTTTTTAGTCATAAAAAGAGGAAGTTATGCTTGATGAATTATGAAGTTCTTTGCAGTTCTGTTATTTTATTCTGTGGCCTGTGGAAGGAAATGCCAATTTCTCTTTATTACAAAACAAGTCTGTTTGGCCCTTTCCATAGCTATACTGTTAATTTTTATAAATTGACCACCTAAAAATCAAGATTTTTCTCCTCATAAAACTTAATTTCTGTCCCACTCAGATGAATGTGTCCAGTTTGCAGACACTAGTGGACTGTGGTTTACTGACTGAGGAGAGGGCTGGTGGTGGCGGCAGCTTTGAGCCTGGATCCCCCCTGGGGGGCCCTTAGTACTTAAACCCCTAACTCTCTCTTCTGCCACCTCTGCCCATCCCCCTGGTGGACCTGGCTTGTCAGAAGGACTCAGACATTTACTCACGTAAATCTCGAGGAAATTCCCCAGATCTTGATTTTTAATTTCCTTCAGGAATTCTGAGGCCTTTACTTGGGGAACCTGAATTGGCCCAGTGTGCTGGGCAGGGGCGCATCCCCAGAATGGGTCACTCACACTGCGACTGTGCCAGGTTCGGCATCTCCCCGACAAGCCAGGAGAGGCCCACGCGCACTCCACATGGAGAGGAGAGCCTGTCGTGCCATCCTGGCCACCCGTGGTGTCCCCGTGGGGAGAGCCAGGTGTGGGTCCCCAGTGGGGGCCGCAGTGCAGCATGCGTCCTGTGGGGTGGCAGTCGGAGGGCTGCGAGCCTGACGGAGTAGTGGGTGTCACGTGGCAAGTTCCAGGCCACCAGGGGCAGAGGTTCTGCTCATGCTGTCATCCAGACAGGGCCCTCTCACCCAAGTGGTCAGACTCGGTTTTATGCACCCAGCCCTCCTAGCATGTTCCCTTTGCACCCACTATCTCAGTGTTGACACAAAGGCTGGGGCGACTCCATGTGGGGGCGTCAGAAGTACACAGAAGCTCCCTCTGGCTCTTGCCGTTCAGGAATGGTAGTTTCTGTGCTCCAACGGCTAATGACTCGGTTACAGCAGTAACAGGCCTGCGACCCTGACCCTGTGCTGCAGTGGTTCCCTGAGATGGCTGGCTCTGACCTGGGGGGGTCAGGATGACGTGGTGTTCCTGCGGGTCCGTTTCTGGCCACCATGCTTTCCAGACGTTCCTGAGTCACCTTCCTTTGACAGATACAGAGCTTTTCCATGTACGACAAAGCAGAAGGTGCGCCACACACAGTCCACCCACTGCGCATGAACTCTTTGCTGCCCAAAATCAGCCCTTCTCTCCACAGTCGGTGGCACATGGGTTCTCCTTTTCCCACTTCCCCAATGTTCTCCTTCAGTTCCTGCTTACACTGGTTTGGGCTCAGCTCTTGTTCTTTGGAAGACACTAGATTCCTGGTTCTGCCTCGTCTCCTCCCATCTTAGTAGGTTGGAGGCCCTACTGCTTCTGTCCTGTCATGTGTGACCAGAAGTGAATTGGGCTTGCATTCCCATTCTCACCTGGAAAACACCTGGGTTCTCAGCTTCTTTGGAAGTAATTGCTTCTAGCTTGAAAGCAGAATGCAAAAAAGGGCAATAATTTATTCAGTATTTTCACGTTATTGCGACATTATTTTAGTTCAGAGCTCTTTGGAGGTAAAAGAAGAAAATTCTTTAATCTCCTTGAGAAAGTATAGGAAATTGTAAATCTGATTCAAAAGCAGAATTTGAAAATAACCTACAAGAGAAATGTCAGTATGAAGGGAAAATCTGAGGGAAAATTGGATCAGGTGGAAGTGTGATAAAAGTTACCTGTGTTCTAGGCAGTAAACCTGTAACTTTGTTTTGGGAAAACAAAGCTATTTCAGTTTCCCAGTTTTCCTGCTGACAGAACAGAAACAGCATTTCCAGAGTACCAGCTGCTCTAAACCCCACATGCTGGCACTGAGGCTGTGGGCCGTGTCAGCTGGAGGAGGTCTGGTCTCCCGAACAGTCACTTCATCCTGAGCTGAAATCTGCTGAGTCAGGCCCTGACTTGGCATCACCCCACCTTGACTCAGCTCAGCTTCTCCTTGCTGCTTTTTCTGAACCAAAACCACACCTGTTAGAACAGCCCTCTGAGTTTCTGTGCCTAGTGTAGGTGAGTGCATATGGGCTCCAGTTAAAATTTGATAATGATTGGAGAAACAAGTGGTATTTTCATTATAACCCCAGCTGTGTGTGTGTGTGTGTGTGTGTGTGTGTGTGTGTGTGTGTACACACATACGTGTGTGATACTAGAGAAAACATTAGAGCCCTGGCTGATGTGGCTCCATGGACTGAGCGCTGGCCTATGGACCAAAACGTCACCGGTTCAATCCCCAGTCAGGGCACATGCCTGGGTTGCAGGACAGGTCCCCGGTTGGGGGTGCGCAAGAGGCAACCGATTGATGTTTCTCTCCCTCCTTCCCTCCTTTCTCTAAAAATAAATTTAAAAAACATTTTTTTAGAAAAGAAAAAGACTACAAGTAAATACACCAAAATAACAGATGTTTTCTCTGTTTGGTGGTAATACCAGAATGTATTTATATAAATTTTTCTGTGTTCCCTAAAATTTCTATAATGAGCCTATGAACTTTTATAACTAGGAAGGGAGACTTTTGAAAGAATTACTAGTGAATGTGAAATTTCCGCAGAACAGCTGTTTCATAGTGTTAACCACAGGACAAATGAAAAGCCAGCTGTAAGCACACCACCTGCCAGGAGTGGGAGGGTCCTTACTGAGAGAGCAGTGATCGTTTTCATGGTCTGTAGGTCATGTACATAATTTATTTTCTACTTTTAAGAAAGAAGAAACTGATCTCTGGGAAGGGAAGTAACTTTAGCTATCCCTGAACCCACATCACAAAAGGAAGAGAGTGTTGTAGGGAGCAGACTGCTGGGAAGGAAAGTAATTAACAGGAGAACCAACCTGGGTGAACAACTGGCCATGGCCGGTCTAGAACTGCCAGTTTGGTTTGCAGTTGATGACAGGGGCCTGGTAAGTTTGCCCCAGAGCCATCTGGTCCTGGACCAGGGGGCAGCTGGGATCACCCAGATCCTCAAAAATACTGCCATGTTGAGGGATAGGGCCCCAGAAGAGGTGGCCGTTCCAGTTAAACTAGAAAGAGCAAAAGGGACACCTGCACCCACCTCTTCTTGCCTCCACTCCTGAACATCTTCAAATTAAAAAGTTCAAAGCCTAAGAAAATTACGTTGGGAGGTCCACACAGACATTCAAGTGCTCACTGAGAATTGAGCACATGTGAACATCAGTGACGCATTTTCATCTCAGTTATGGATCTGCACCAGTGATGACTGTTAATGTGGCGTCTCTCCTGTCCAGATAGTGTCTGCAGTCCAGTACTGCCACCAGAAGCGGATCGTTCACAGAGACCTCAAGGTGAGCCTGGCGCCTTCCCAGGGTGCTGTGCATGGGTGCGCCGCTGTCCACGCAGCCGTGACACAGGAGGCATGGATAGACGATTCTCTTACGTGTGACGAAATAAGTCCTGTAGTAATTAACTCTTTGAAGCCACTTACAGTGAAGAGCATTAAAAATAAAAATGAGTTTATTAGAAGTATTTTACATCACAGTTAACATGGCGTATAGTTGGTTTCTGGAGAAAAATCACACCAGCAGACAGATTGGGGCCTCTAAGCATGCATGCTCCCACCTGGACAGACAGCCTCCTCCATGCCACCTGGCTCCCTTTTCAGTTTCTCTCCTGTCAACAGCAGTGGCTATTTGAGACGTCCTTCACAGTCCTTCACTCTGCCCTGACTCTTAGCCTAGGGTAAGGTTTCCTCTGTTTCACAGAGAAAACAGAAACACCAAGCAGAAATGCTTGAGTTTCCTAGCAGGTCCTCGCATAGCTGCATCTGACCCACCCTTCACCTCTCAGCACTGTCCTCTTGTCACAGTGCCTGTGTTCTGGGTCCTGTCTCCCCCGAGGCGCTGCTGTGCTCTGTGTGTTTCCTCCTGTCTCCCTTTCCCTCTCAGCTGCATCCTCACCAGCAGCATTTACCAAAGCGTGTGCGAGTCTGTGCCGTCCTTTACCAGCTCTCCTTCCAGACCCGCCCTTTTCTCTCCACTCTCAGGGCCCCGTTTCCCTAAACACTGTCTCTGTTCTCCCCTAACTGGTCCTCACTTCCTCTCTCACATGATTGTCATCGACTCTCTTGTTGTTCTCTGCACCCACCCTCACTACACTCAACATCCGCTCTAGTAGCAACAGTGGCTGCCTACACGTTCATGACCCGAATCCATCGCTGAGCCAGAGTGCTCACCCAATGTCCAGCTGACAAGAGGACACTTTCACCTAAGCATCCTCGGAGATCGCAGGCTCCACAGATTCATGGCCTGAAGCCCTTCCTGTCTAAACTGAACATTCATTTCTCATCCCACTCTCCCATCCACTCAGTTCCCAGCACTTTTGCTACTGTTCCTTTCTAAAGGTCTCCTGACTGCTCTTTTCTGTGTCCATGACCGCTGTCCTGGTTCTGACTACCAGCGTCTTGGACTTGATGACATGCTAGCGTCTCACCTTGTCTTCCCGGCTTCCTGTGTTGCCTCTCCCTCCCATGTGTTTCCCACATTGCAACCAGAACAGTCTTTTTACACACACAAATACAAATAAGATTGTTGTTTTCCTGCTTGCATTAACTTTGCAGTGGCTTCCCTTTGCCCTGAGGTTGGACACTCCTGTTAGTCACTCTGCTCTACTGGCCCTTTGTGAGTCAACCCTGGCCCCGTCCCCAGCCACCTCTCCTGTATCTCTCTCCCATGTACTGTCCTTGTTTTTGTTCACTTGATTTTTGGAGGAGAGTAAGGGAGGGGGGGAGAGAGACGTTTATTTGTTGTTCCACTTATTTATGTACTCATTGGTTGATTCCTGTTTGTGCCCTGACCAGGGATCCAACCACACCCATCGTGTATCGGGACAGTGCTCTAACCAACTGAGCTACCCGGCCAGGGCCCTATCTCTGTTCTTTCTTTAAAAAAATATGTTTATTTATTTTTCAAAGATTTTTTAAAATTTATTGATGGCATGTGTGGCTCAGTGGATTGAGTGCCTGCCTGTGAACCAAAGGGCCACTGGTTTTGATTCCCAGTCAGGGCACATGCCTGGGTTATGGGCCAGGTTCCCAGTAGGGGAGGGCGCGAGAGGCAACCACACATTGTTTCTCTCCCTCTCTTTCTCCTTCCCTTCTCCTCTAAAAATAAATAAATGAAATCTTTAAAAAAATAAAAGATTTTATTTATTTATTATTAGAAGGGAAGGGATGGAGAAAGGGTGAGAAACATCGATTAGTTGCCTCTCTGTGCACCTCCAACCAGTGTCCAGGCCTGAAACACAGGCATGTGCTCTGACCAAGAATTGAGCTGGTGACCGTGCCATTTGTGGGATGACACTCAACCAAGCCAGGCCAGTCAGGGCTGTTTCTTGAGCAAAACCTTCTCGCTTATCTTCTGCGTTTTCAGACTGTTTTATTCTGCCTTAAATATGTCTTACCTCTCATCAACGTACCCACTACTGTCAACTAAACCTCCAGGCAACGGCTTCCCCTTCACCCCTTCTGGGAACCCTGCCCCTTCCAGAGCTGTCCCACGGCTCCCCACACCTCCTCTGTCGTAGCACTTATGTCCAGAGTGTAGCCGCCTATTTTTCTGCTTCTCCCCTTCTAAACCACGAGATTCTTGGAGGCAGAGACCCTTGTTTCACTTTAGATCCAGGCACTGCCGTAAGGCCTGGTATGTAATTGCCACAGGTGATGTTTGTTTGGAATATTGAACTCACTGATCTGTATCTTCAGTGAGGTTTAGAAATCTCCCCTCCCCTGTAATCACCCTTACACAGCTATGTAGTGTTTTATGGAATGTGGCTGTCCGCTTAAAGCAAATATTCATTTTTTAAAAGCCTCTTACTATCCTAATTGGAAAAGCTGTTTTAAAGTGTGGTTTTTTGTTTTTTTATCATGGAGCATTTGTTCATTAAATTAATGTAGAATTAATCTGTATTTCATATCTTATTGGCTGTTAATGTTAAAAAAAATTAGAAATTCTGATTTATCTTCATTTTTTCCTGGAAGGAATGTTTTCTCATTTATTAAGATGTATTAACTTACTGCAAAAGACTTTTATGAAATGCCTAATTCTGTCACAGTTTTAATTCTATTTTGGTTAAATTTCATTTTGTCTCGATGTTTTCCCTCTAGGCTGAAAATCTGTTGTTAGATGCTGATATGAACATTAAAATAGCTGACTTTGGTTTTAGCAATGAATTTACTGTGGGCAGCAAACTGGACACGTTCTGTGGCAGCCCTCCATACGCAGCCCCAGAGCTCTTCCAGGGCAAGAAGTACGACGGGCCGGAGGTGGACGTGTGGAGCCTCGGCGTCATTCTGTACACGCTGGTCAGCGGGTCACTGCCCTTCGACGGGCAGAACTTGAAGGTATGAGAAACAGTAGCACCCAGGTCCTTCAGAAAGCCGACAGAGTTTCATGGAACGACGAGTGTCAGTAGTTTCATGTTACGTCCTGAAGGGGCCTTGGGGTTCTTTGTCAGCCTCGAAGTTCACTCACTCGTTCTCTGTCCTCCCTGCCTCTGCAAAGGAGCTGAGAGAGAGAGTGCTGAGAGGGAAGTACAGGATCCCGTTCTACATGTCCACGGACTGCGAGAACCTTCTCAAACGCTTCCTGGTGCTAAACCCCATAAAGCGAGGCACTCTGGAGGTAATCACATGAGTGAAAATACATCACAATGTTGGAGACTCTTAAAGTATTTTTAGAACTTTGTTTGGTTTGTGTAGCATACTGAAGACTGTCCCAGGGCTTTTCCAGTGGGAATTGAGACATTAAAAACATTTTTTTAAGTTACCCTTTGAGCTGTACTCAGTGAAGTGTTGAAAGTAAATTTCCCTGAATACTGGGCTTGTCAAGAGTGTTTTCTGCTACTAATGAGTGGTCCGCCTTTCAGCAAATCATGAAGGACAGATGGATCAACGCAGGGCATGAGGAGGACGAGCTCAAACCATTTGTCGAACCAGAATTGGACATCTCGGACCAGAAGAGAATAGGTAACTGCTCTGTGCGCACACACTCGTGTGCACAGGAACATTTCTTTTTGACTTGTGTGCCTGAAGTGGAAGCACTGGGAAGTTAAGCAGAAGTTGTATGAACCAGCTCAGCTGCTTTGTCATGTTTAGGAACTTACGTGTGGTCACCGTAGCGCTCAGTAACCCACAAACAAGCCAGCTGCCTGTTTGTGTTAGAATATGTGTGATCTTCTGGGCCAAATACAGGAATTTTAATTCTATAATACAGTGATTTCTTACCCAAGAAAACACCTAAACTTATGTAATGCCCTTCTTTTAGATATTATGGTGGGAATGGGGTATTCCCAAGAAGAAATTCAAGAATCTCTTAGTAAAATGAAATATGATGAAATCACAGCTACGTATTTGTTGTTGGGGAGAAAATCTTCAGAGGTAAGAGTAATCAGAAAAAAACTAAAATATCCTTTGCCAGTTTATGTAAACTGTAGTCTTAGGTTTTATTTTTAAACGTGTAACACTTGGTGTATCGTTTTTAGTGCGCCCACAAATAAGTCTAACTCTTATTGCCCATATGTTAAGATAATAACCTTAGTGGTGACATTGTCACACACTTGATTCTCCTAAGTTAACGTATAGCTATGCATAGTTTAGAAATGAGGTAAAGTATCAGATGCAATGACTAGAGCATTTATGTTGATTCAAGAAACCAAGAACACCGTCCCTACCTGTCCTTCCGGGTGTCCCCCAGCACTCGCAGCAGCACTACTGCCTGGGTCCGCGGGGCTTGCCGTCTTTGTACGTTGTGCTGCAGCTTCTTTCCAAGGGAACTGTTGGTGAGAGGTTGGTGTGTTCTGCGACATTCAGTTTCCTAGTAAAACCACTTGGTTTAGTGTGTGTTTGCTCTTTCTCATTTCTCTTAGCTGGACGCTAGTGATTCCAGCTCTAGCAGCAACCTCTCACTCGCAAAGGTGAGGCCGAGCAGTGACCTCAACAATAGCACTGGCCAGTCGCCTCACCACAAGGTGCAGCGAAGTATCTCTTCAAGCCAGAAGCAGCGGCGGTACAGTGACCATGGTAAGCCGAGACCGTTCCTGCGTGCTCCCCGGGCATCTCCCCTACACCAGAGGCCTCCTCACATGGCACAGAGCCTCCCAGCTCTGGGCTGGGCTCGACCTCCGTGTCCCCTGGCTGTCTTAGAGCCTCAGCTCCTCAGTGGGTTCCACGGCTTTTGAGAGGTGAGGCCTGGCTGGGTGGGCGCCTACCGCTCAGCACCCTGTGACCTCTTCTTCAGCCTCTTGTTCTCAGCTCATTCTCTCCCTGCCTCTGATGTCTGGTAGAAGTTTCTGCTCTGCTGAAAACGTACCATGTCTTTGCTGTCCAGGAGCCACTAGCCCCACATGGCTGATGAGCACTTGAACTGAGGAAATGATCTTCAGTTTTGTTTAATTTCATTTACACAGCCCTATCTGGACAGTGGCTACCATATTGGATGGCGCAGCCCTGAGGAATATAGAGTACCCTGGTTTTTCCTTAATTGGTTTAAGGTTTTGACCTGTGTCATTCTCAGCCACACTCATAATTTAAGTCCAGTGTTGTAGGGCTCAGGGACCAAATCTGTGTTGGCCTGGCCCTAACTTTTAAAAGTACGTCCTCACTCAGAGCGTCCGTTTATCTCTTGTTCGATTCACTCCCTTCTCTGGACGTCGTCTACCTCCATTTTTTCACCTTGAGAGCTGGCACTTAGAACTGCATAGAGCATTCCAGGTGTGGACAGCTTTGGTTTTGTACCAAAAGTGGTGACACTTTGCTCAGTTCCCAGTTGTCCTCCTGCTGATGCCATCTGTCCACATCGTTCAGGCTGAAGCAGCACATTGTCCAGATTCTGTCAGTAACTGCCTGTGTGTATGCTGTTCGGGGCAGAACTGAGACCTTGGAGCCTAGTCTGGCTCCAGGACCTGTGCTTGTGGCAGTTGTAGACCAAGCGTCCATCTGGGTCTCCGTCTCTTTTGTGTTCTTATTAGTTGCTAATAGGAGGGGTCTTCAAGGCCTCTGTCTGCAGGGCAGTTAGCGAAATACCTACATATTGCCCCAAACCATCCAATTAAAGGGACTTGTTCCTACCCTGGCTGGTGTGGCTTGGTTGGTTTGCACGTTGTCCTGTACACCAAAAGATTGTGGGTTCAATTCCCAGTCAGAGCACATTCCTAGGTTGTGGGTTCAGTCCCCTGTGGGGGCACATATGTGAGGCAGCTGATTAATGTTTCTCTCTCCCTCCCTTCCTCTTGCTCTAAAATGAATAAATGTTTCCTCAGGCAGTGATAAATAAGTAAATGGAACTGTTTCTAAATCCTGGCAGAAAGCTGGTAATGGAGTTCTCTCGTACATCTAGTGTCTCTCTTAATAAATTTATTCTTCCTTAAGCATATGGATTCCACTGGATTGGTAATACCTCTTTTCCGCAGCTCAGAAAATCTTAGAATGAAAAAGAGCTTTAGACACAGTGTCATACACTCACCAAATTGCCATTTTATCAATAAGGAATAAAATGGGCCAAGAGAGCTCACCAAGTCCCTTAAGGTTGCTTAGATGCGGGAACACCTAGGACAGAATCCAGCATTTCTGGTCCCTGCTCCTGTGACTGTCCACTAACCTGTGTGTTTCCTCTTGGAGTAGTCTTTTCATAGTCATCAGTCTTCCTTCTTGAATCCTGTAATATTCAAAGGAAGTTCATAAAAGAATATTTCCAGAAATCCATGTACATATATAGGAAATCATTGACACAATTCCACATTCTTTTTTATTTTTTATGGGAAAGAAGGTAGTGTTCAGCAAAGGAAAGATTTAATTATGTTGCTGGCACTATTCCTTTAAGTGCTAAAGAAAGGAGCACTGTTCCTTTAGGTTCCAAAGGCCAGTCTGGTAAAGCATGCCCACCGAGACCCAGTGCAGGCTGTCGGGCCTGTTGCCAGGCTCCCACCTCCTCTCAGTTACCCGTCTCCTGCCTCGGAGGCCAGTGGCTTCTCTTTGCCCACTCCTGCAAAACCACAGCTTTATTTGTATCTGTGGTTCTTAACGTGGGACCCATGTGTGAAGCCCCTGTGCATGTGTAAATATTTTCCTAGGAAGGGTGATAACAGATTTTCAAAGGGTTCTTGGTTTTGTTTAAAAAAAAAAAAAGATAAAGAATCACTGATTTATTCATCAGTAAATGGTACTGGAGTACTGGGCAATTTAGTAGTTATCGAAAAAAATAAATTTGCATTCATTTCTCACATCTTATACAAGGATAGATTCCAACTGGAAGGAAGATGTGAATATAAAAAAGTAAAACTGCAGATATGGTAAAAGAAAATGTGAGGTAATTTACTTTTTACCTTGGACTAGAAAAGCCCTTTCTAACTAACTATGGCTGCAAACACTAAAACCCATGAAAGAAAACGCTTGACAAATTCGACTTCATAAAACCCACATTTCTGTGTGATACATCCATGCTGTGGAGCACCCTCCCTAACTAAAGAGACCGAACTGTTGGCACAACAACATAGATGAGTCTCAGGGGTGCTGTGCTGAGTAGGGGGAAAGAAATCTCAAAAGGTTACATGCAATTGATTCCATTCATATAATTTCTTGAAATAACTGAATGAGAAATAGAGACCTGGTTAGTGGTGCAGGGTTTAGGGGAGGAGTGGGGTAGGCGAGAGGTGGCCGGGCAAACAGCCCACAAGACCCTTGAGTTGGCAGTGTTCTGTCTTGACTGGCAGTGGTCACATGGCTGTGCACATGGGACAAAGTGTGTAGAACTGAGTGATGCAAGGAGAGTGGACAGTCTTAATGAATGAGGTCAGTGGATTGTATCAGTGTCTGTTTCCATTTACAGTTTTAAATCTTAAAAGATTTTGTATTTTTCAAGTAGAAATATGGTAATAAAAGTTTCAAAGCAACTCAACAGTAACACTAAAAGTTCAGAGTGTGCCTAGACATCTCTCATGGTGTTGTGGAGAAAGATTAAGTATTAGCATAATACCACCCTGTACTCACTTGTACCAGGTGAGGCAGTTTGTTCTCAGTGGTGTGTGTGTATCATGTTAGTGTGATTAGTTATCTGCATGGTAACTGTCCCTGAAGAAGTTTCTGAAGGGTAACTGTAGACCCTATTAATAATCACTGTTAAAAGTTTACGTGGAAAGCTGGGATCTAGTAAGTGAAATTTCAAAATTGATTTCCTTACACTGGATGAACATTACGCATGAATGGGAAACATCTTAGAGGATTTTACTCTTTTTTTTTTTTTTTTTTTTTTAGATAAATAGCAATCTTGGGTCATCTTTTAAAATATGTTTATTTTCGCAGAATAAAATGTGAAACTGTATTCTGATTTTTAAAGAGTGACCTCTGTATTTTAGCTGGACCAGCTATCCCTGCAGTTGTGGCATATCCAAAAAGGAGTCAGACCAGCACAGCAGACAGTGACCTCAAAGAAGATGGTGCTCCCTCCCGGAGGTCGGGCAGCAGTGCAGCTGGAGGGAAGGGGATCGCTCCTGCCAGCCCCATGCTTGGGAATGCGAGCAATCCCAACAAGGCGGACATTCCTGAGCGCAAGACCGGCTCCACTGTCCCCAGTGTAAGTCCTGTTGACCTCTAGAGCACCTGGGGGGTTGTGGGGCAAGAGGCTTCCGTGTGCTCGCCTGCACACTTGATGAACGTCAGGTGCTTGTCTGTCCAAGGCGGTGTCTAGTTATCCCCAAGACACTTGTCGAGCTTTAGGCAGTGTCGGAGGCTGTGAGGTAGAAAGACCTCACAATCTAACAGGTGAGAAAACCAGATGATGGCAGCTCGGACAGGTAGGCACACACACAGGGCTCTAGGGCTCTGGCTGCCTGTGGCCCTGTGGTGGGGGTTCATGCTGCGTACTCAGAGTTCTCAGTGAAGAGCTTCAGCTGCATCTTGGCTGTGTCCCAGGGACTGTGCTAGGTTCTTTTTCATGCATTAACTAAATTTTAAGGTGAAAATGAAGAAAGGTGACTGCCTAAAATTACACTGCTGACCTGAATCTACCTTTTAATCCCTACCTTTAACGAAATCTCCTGGTTTGTAAGTTGTATTTGTTAAAATGAATAGACTCCATTCAGCTTCAGACACTTTTCCACTCATTGAAATGTGTCCGATTTGACCAAATGTAGTAATTCACTCTAGCACTCCTAACGTGATTTTTAGAAAGAAGTCACAGAGCATGAGCAGCCTTAAGGATGTTTTGTGATTACGCTCTCCCCTACAGCCTGAACAGGGGTGCAGCCCTCCTGCGCCCCAGACAAACCCTGCAGTGAGGGCCTGGTGGGGCTCTGCTGCTCCCTTGGGAGTCTTGTCTGTGCCCTCTGGGGTCGGGGCACATGACGGGCCGGAGGGTTTTATCTGCTCAGCCTCTGACCTTGGGCTTTGTCCCTGCAAACCCTGTATGAAAAGACTTTCTTTTGGCTTCCTAATACTGTAAAATTGGAATGCCATTCTTTAGCCCCACAATTTAAATTCAGCTTCCAACTTTTGGTGACAGTTACAAGAGGAAGGTAGAGACCTTGTTCTCTGCCTTCATAACTCTGTCCCTGTCCCTTATTCCTCTGCACACTGCTCTTTTGGAAATATATCCACACATTATCAGTCACCTGTGTGTGGTTGTCCACCAGGGGAAAGGGACCGTCACTGTCGTTTCTCCCACTAGTCTTCGGAGTTGCGTGCGTGGTCTGCTCACGCTGTGTTAACGGTGGGTGCTTTTATCTTTGCCTGAAGGTTGTTCTTACCTGGTAGAATTCCATAGTTACAACGTCCACTCCTTACTTTTTAGGTTTGAAAGTATTAGCTCTTAAAAATTGATGTGAAGGTCACATGACCTGTACTTCACCATTCTCAAGCACACTGTTCAGTGGCATCTCGTATATTCAGTGTCGGGCAACTGCGCAGTCTCAGGTGCAAGTTTCTCTGGACTTAGTTTTCCCTTCTCTTGGGTTTATACCTAGAACAAAACTGCGGGCTCATCGAGTCAGTTCTTCTGTGTCTGCCTGTTCTGAGGCCCTGCCCACCAGTCCCCCACAGTGGCCGTGCCGTTGTGCACTCCTGTCATAGTGAGAGCCCCTGCCACCCCCACCCTTGCCAGCACTCGTCTCCGTTTTCACTAGGGCTGCCCTGATGGAGTGAAGTAGCACCTCACTGTGGTTTGCACTTGCATTTCCTTAGTGACCAGTGCTGTTCAGCACCTTTCCATCTGCTTCTTGGCCACTTACATGCCTTCTTTGGAGAAATACCTATTCAAGTCCTTTGCGCATTTCTAAATCGGGTTGTCTGTCATTTTGTGGTTGAGTTGTAGGAGTTCTTTATATAGTCTGGGTATTCAGCCTTTACCACATACATGATTTGCAAAGATTTTCTCCTATGCTGCAGGTTCTTTCACATTCCTTTTTGTTCTTTCATATTTATTATGTGATTCCATTTATAATACATAAAATGTCTAGAAAAGGCAAATCTATAGGGACAAAATATACGTTAGTGGTTGCCCAGGGCTTGAAGGAATGGAGGGTTAGGGTGGTTGAGCTAAGGTTACAGCATCTCTTCTTGAGGTCGTGAAAATACTCCAGTGGTGATTGTGGTGATGGTGCCACAACTGTGTATCTAATAAAAAACCATTGAATTATACACTTTAAATGTGAATTGTACCACAATTACGCTGTTTTCTCTAAAAAATTAAAACAGTTCACTAGGAGGCAAGCACAGTAACTGTGGAATGGAAGCTCACTCATATATGGAACCCTACGCCCCAGGAGTCACCTGCTCTCGTCACCTCGTGGCCGGGTGATCCATGCGGACAGCACAGGTCTGACTGGCTGGGCAGTGTTTGGGCTCCGTGGTTTGCTGGGCACTTGCTAATGGAGAATGGCAGTGCGAGTGTCTGCACACTGAGCCCACCCCCCACCATCCTGGCTGTCTGTCACAGAGACCCTGGTGATTGGTAATGCGTCTCCACTGGTCATTGGTAATGTGTTGAGGACAATGACAGTGCTTTTCTTCCCCCTATTTCCCTGCTTCCAAGATGCTGGAGATTCTTCCTTAGGAAAGGTTCTAGTATCCTGATGTCACATTGGGCAGGAAATGAACCAGCCCTCTTCAGAGCGAAGGACCAGCCCCAGAATCACACTGTCAGAGATAGGCAGCAGTTTTGGCTTCCTTTTACTGTCTAAGTACATTTGACACTCCTCTGCTGCTCCATTTATATCTAGACTTTTGTCTCAAAGCTGCTGCAGCATGAGGGTCCCAGTCACAGGCATGGACGAAGGGATATGAGCATGGACTCAGCGGCCCTCTCATGTCTGTCCAGCACAGGGCAGAGGTGCCACGCGCAGCTCCTCTCTGATGACCTCAGAGGAGGGCATGCACTGGGTCAAATCAGAGTTGTTCCCTCCAGCCCTTCCTGTGTGCAGGCTGGACTCACTGACTGCCTTCTCCTGTGTTCTCAGCTCCCTGTTCACGCCCCGACCTTGAGGGACCCTCCTTCTCTCAGTCTTCCGGGCTCTGGCCCTCTCGTTGTCATCTATTGTTCTTGGTAGTGTGTTCTGCTGTGCAGGTTTCTGTTTTGATAGACGACCGTACCAGTTTGTTGTTGCTGTTACTCCTGCTTTTGGTGAGCCATATCTGCGACTCTCGTGTCAAGTCCAGGGCCATGCAGATTCACCCCTGTGTTTTTCCTAATAGTTTCGTAGTTTTAACTTGAGATCTGTACATATCTTTTTTTATTTGTGTATTCATAATACTTTTTAATTTTTTATTTCAAAATTACCCGTTTTTAAACAGTGGACCTCTCTATGTCCCTGCTTCATGCAACCCATGAGTTACTACTGTGTGGATCACTGTAGCCAGCCTTTCCCAACCTCTTAGCCTGCCCTCCTGTCCTCTGCCAGGAGAAGGGGGCACTGCGGCCTCTGCCCCGTCTGTCCCTCTGGCCAGTGCTGTGGATGTGTTAGTGCAGGCCTACTTGAGGGTTGAGCACTCATGTTTACACAGGCGAGTTATTTTTTCTCACTGTGCTGCACTTACTGCGCAGTTTAAGACTGAAACGCTCTTTTTTTATAGAGTAACACGGCGTCTGGTGGGATGACACGGCGAAACACGTACGTTTGCAGTGAAAGGACTACCGCTGACAGGCACTCAGTCCTTCAGAACGGCAAAGAAAGCAGGTAGGAGACTTTACTCGTTGGCAAGGACTCTGTTTTTCCCAAGAGAAATGGAAGCGTGTTGTTGACTTCTCAGTTTTGATAATCAACATTCAAATAATGTAAGTATTCTCTTAATGGCAAGTTCATTTTGAGTGCGAATTTTTAGTAAAATACTAGAATTCCAAATTCTTCTCATTGTCCAGAGCTTACCCTTCTGGCCAGCTGGCTGTGTGTGATGATTAAAAGGTCGAGTTAACCAGGGCATTTCCCCAGAGGAGGCAGATAGTCAGCTATGGTGTGATCATGAAACAGTGAAGTCAAGACTGTTTTGTGCACATTAATCACTTGATGAAGGCTGAAAAGGGGGAGGAGAAGGGCCTGGGGCAGGAAGCCATACTGCTGGTGGACGCAGACCACGAGAAGGATCGGTAAGCCCTCGGCTACATGTCAGCAATGTGCCCACGGGGCCAGGGGGACAAGTATTAGCATACCCTCTGCCCTAGAAGAGACCCACTTGAGAATCACAGAGCACTGGAGTGTGCAGTCTTCTGAGTGATTGTGATCTGGTGGAGAGGCGAGCGCACGTGGAATTACTATGATTGAAAATACTAACCCAGTAAGATGTCAGTACGGAGAGAGTCGTCATAGAACTTTCTTGGAGTTGCAAAATAAGTAGAATCTGAGAAGTGGGAGGAGTGGGTCCAGAGACCATGGCATAGAGTTGGTTTGTGGGGGAGAGAAGAGGATGGGTTGGTAGAGCAGCTAATGTAGTCTCTATACAACACAGTTCTCAGGCTGTGTGGATTTTCTTCTTTCTTGTTGGAAAATTGATATATAAACTAAATTCAGTGAGGTGAGCAGGTAAGTTTATGGGGTAGAAATCTAGAAATTGAGTTTGCATCATCTGTCATTGTCCCCAGCTCCTTACCTTGAACATTGCTTGGTCATGGCACATTCCCGTGTCTGGTATCAAAACAGGTTATTTCTTTTTTTCCGAAATGTGCTTTCTGAAGTTGCACTGCAAGTTTTGTTTCCGTTGGATGTCACTCGTCACACAAAATGTTTGATCGTTGATTGCTGGGATCATCTAAGCAAAGGTTCTTCTTTCCTCCTTTGTCCTTAAGACCAAACTGTAGTCTTTATCTTCCCTTTTCCACAGACCACCTGGCTTTGAGTTGATGTGAAGGTAAAAAGCTCATTATATAAGATCATGCTGATTATTCATTGAGTTTCTAGAAATATTAACATTCCGGTATTCTCTTAACCTTTTTAGATTTTTTTAAAATTAATTAATTTATTTTTAGAGATTGAGGGAGCGGGGAGAAAGAGAGGGAGAGAAACATCCACATGTCGTTGCCTCTTGCACACACCCCTAACTGGGACCTGGCCCGCAACCCACGCTTGTGCCCTGACTGGGAATCGAACCAGTGACCCTTTGCTTCACAGTCTGGCACTCAATCCACTGAGCCACACCAGCCAGGGCTGTACTCTCTCTTCTGATTCCTGGGGGGGTGTGTGCTTGTTTTAACATTGTCTTTTTCCTTATGATTAAACTCTATTAATAACTGATATAGCAGCTGGGCTAGATAGCTTATAAGTCCTGATTGATATATTTATTTCTTAATAGTCTGTTCTGATAAATTTTATTACAGTTACATTCTCAAATCTATTAAATTTCTTCTAGTTCATATTGATTTAATAGACGATGTCAGTGGAAGACTTAATTAGAAGTTTCTTATATGTTACGGATTTTAGTCTATGGAACTAGAAGAATGTTTCATGGCCCTCCCTCTTTTTATAATTCTTCTAATTTGTTGAACAGTGTATCAGACTCCTTTTGAACTTGAGAGTGTACAGTTCTCTGAGGTTCAGTCAGACTTTCTAAGAGAATGTTAGTATCAGGATCTGTCCCCCCTTTTGTATTTGTGCATATCCTCCTCTAACTCCCCTTTCCTACAGCGATGTACTCCACTCTGGAAATAGCTTTAAGAATTCTTGAATTTCATTGGAGTCATCGCCTGTCTCTTCTGTCTGCAGATCCTGTCCTCGCAGGGGCTGACTTCCTCATCCTGATGGGGCCTCCTTGCTTCTGACAGTGCTGTCTTTAACCAGACAGATCTCAGTGCCGCATCACATGATTCGGGGCTCATAATGTCCATAACACCTGGATTTTCCTTTTCTGTTTTACAGATGAATTGAAAGTGGGTTTCCAATAATGTGGAAAATTATTGGAGGTTTGAGTGCCAAGGTCTAGTGGTCATATTTTGTACTTTTAGGTAAGGCAGTAAGTCAGTGTGACAACTTTCTCACCCTTAGAATAGATGCATGAGTCATATAGATGCACAAATGACTTCTTGGGCAGATTGTCACTTGTTCCTCTCCCACGTGCTCATCTTACTCCTTGACTGGATTACTGGTGAGCTCCAGAATGCCGGGATCTGTGCTAACGTCTGAAAGGACATTGGTTTTCCAGTTTTAGCCTTGAATATGTTGGACCTTTTTCTGATTGTGAGTTGTGTATACAGAATTCCAACGTGGCGATGATGGCGGCTGACAGAAACTCTGTGGCAGTTTAAACCAAAAGTTATCTGCGTGTGTGCAAGCTCTTCTTCAGCCGTCTCCAGCATTCTACTTTGAATCTGGAAGGATGTTTTAAAGCCTCACCAAATGTATTTCTCTTGCCATGGCAATATAATTTAATATAGTTTATTTTCATTTTAAAATTAATTTTATTTGTTGATTCTTACTGGTGCACCTTTTCTGTTTTATCAGCTTTACTGTGTGAAAAATAAAGGTAGTCATTGGTGTCTAGTGGGGAAAGGGTATGTGGTACATTGTTGCTTTGGCACGAGTCATGTGAGAAATTTTTAAGACTATCGTTTCGAAACTGGGCATGCTGAAGTTAGCCACCTCTCGCTGTAGCCGTGGTGTGATGATTGTGCCTTCAGCTGTCAGTCTGTCCGTGGTGGCCCGTCCAGCACTGAGTCAGTGTAGCCCTGGCTGGTGTGGCTCAGTGGGTTGAGCACCAGCCCGCAAATCAAAAGGTCGCCAGTTCAATGCCTGGTTGGGGCTCCTGCCTGGGTTGCAGGCCAGCTCCCTAGTTGGGGGTCCTTGAGAGGCAACCAATCAATGTTTCTCTTCTTCTCTTTTTCCCTTCCCTTCCCTCTGAAAATAAATAAATAAAATCTTAAAAAGAGAAAAAGAGTCAGTGTACACCAGGCATGAGGAGGTGGAGTCACGTCTTCACTCCATCATCATCCTGTCAGGGCCCTGTGGGTTCCCAGGGTCTCCCGCCACACAGCGCAGACACCGACACTGTGCTCAGCGAGTGCTGGCTCTCGTCGTCGGTCATGAGCTGTCCACGTGTAAATGGAAAGGACTTTCTCAGTTTGTACTGACTAGGCACAATCTCTCAGTTTAGTGATGTTGCGCGCGCACACACCCACCCACCCACCAGGGATGCTCTGTCCTGCCTTCATGTGCTGGGATAGCTCTAGGGGGCTGTTGCAAGTGTCTTTGTTGGAGGCCCCCCAAAGAACTAGTGTGATGTCACTCATTGTAACAAAGCACGACAGACCCTTTTCGAAAAAGTTTTAGATATTTGATATCACACATAAGTTTTATACTTACCCTGTTGCTGTGGTGTTTTATCCATTTATGTACTTGTCTTGCATCATGTCACAGGGACTGACTGAGCAGAGAATGCTTGATCACAGTTACCACATGCATCTTTTGGATTATATTTTTTTAATTCTTCTTCTGCTCAATCACTCCTATGCTTTGAGTCAGCAACCAAAACATTTCGTATCAGATGTTCTGGTGTGGGATAGATGTCATGTCAGACAAATGGAAAATAGCCATCCACTGGTCCCCACCAGCAGGTTAGAGCTTAAAACTGATTCAAACATCAGACATAGACTGCAGAGCACCCAGGAGGAGTGATAGGGACTCTCTGCGACTTGAATTCTAAGAAACACATTGTTACTTCCATTAAGGTTTAAAAAATGGCTCTTCCTTGGACCCAGAACTACTAACAATGTAGTGCGGTCATCGTCTTGCTTCTGTAGGTGTTGTGGGCCAGCCTGCAGAGTCGAGTCATCGTCTTTAACACTCTTTTTGAGGGAAGGTTTTTTTGTTTTAAGGTTTTTAAATTTATTGTATTTTTAGAGAGGGGAAGGGGAGGGAGAAAGGGAGAGGAACAACAGTGTGTGAGACCAACATGGATGGGTTGCCTCTTGCACGCCCCGACCGGCCTGTAGCCCAGGTGAGGGGAAACTGTCGTCCGGCTTTCAGAACCACCGCCCTGCTGGACCCGTGCACTGTGCGGCCCCTTGTGACGTTGGGGTTATTGTGAGTTTAATTGTGCAAACTTAAAGTGCAGCGAGCATTGACCGAGTGTGCTGTTGTCTGAATCCAGGTGCTGGGCCTACTGTCGAAGTCAGAAACGTATCCTTTTTTTTTTTTGCTTGCTTTGTGGTGCAATTTCTATATTTCTAAAGAAGTAATTTGTTTAACTGCCTTCAAGATTAGTATGTCAGAAACAATAATTTATCATGAAAATATCAACTTACACTTCTTTTTTTAGGAAGTCTCTAACAAGGGTCCTCTTTGCTTCAGAGTGTGGACCTTGCCTGCCCTGTCCATCCAGTGGTCCTGTGCCTCGGGCGGTAGCTGGTTCGTGGGCTTGCTTGGTACTTGACCAAAAGCCTGTTTCTTCCCCAGAGTCTTTGGACCACTTACATTCCCTAGGGAAGAAGCCAACAACCCCTACCTCCCCTTCTTGCCCTGCTTTCTTTAATGTGTCCACTGATCCCAGCTCTCAGTTTGGACAAGTGTCAGCAGCTGGCAGGGCCATAAAATGTGTTGACCCTGGTCCTGCCCTCTACAAATAATAGAGTCAAAGAGTCGAATTTGTCTGTAACTTGTTAAAAAGAAAATTAAGTCATATGTACATATGTTAATGTATGTCTGTATGTATATATTGCAAACAAGCAAGCATTCCAAACTGTTGAATCATTTAGGTGGCAAGTGACAGCCTCGTACAAAAAAATTAAAATGAAACAAGGCATCCGTGAGTCCCTAAAACTGTAAAGTCTAAGAGTAGAGCCAGGGTACAACTCTTACTCTGTTCTGTTTCCCCTGTCATGGGGCCCTGCTTGGCTCAGCAGCATCAGACTTGCCATCTTCCCACACTCAGCTGTGCTCAAACAGGAGCACGGGGTGTCTCCTTTGTCCCTGTTGATCTGGCTCTAAGCCTGTCACTGGCCAGGGAGGCTGGGAATGTCTGGAGTAGAGCCAGAGCTATGTAGGGCCCAGAAACCTTCCCCGCCAAAGCAGGATTCAGGTGGTGCTGCCACGAGGAAAGAGTGGGTGCTGAGTGGCAAAAACACAAAACTGAATCTATTTTTTATCTTTCCGATGCATTTTGTTTTTAGTATTTCTATGACTGGTGGAGCCACTCTCCCAAGTCCGAGGGCAGAATTCTCAAACAAAAGTTCAGGGAATAGCAGGTCTTCTTGAGCATTTCTTGTAAAGACCCGTCCCCCTTACACTGGAGCTGTCAAAACTCCAGTGGCTCGTTGCATTGACGTCCCTTCTCAGATAGGAGAGAGCTTCCTGGTCACCTGCTCCCGCTGGGTCCCTCTGCTCACAGCCAGGCGCCTTGGTGGGAGGGAGTGCAGGTCTGGCTTTCAGGGCGCCAAGCAGGGGTTAGGGGGGTCCCTTTGACACTGGTGGGAAACAGTGGGTGTATGCAGCACCTGCACTGAAGTGGGTAAAAGTCGATGCCAGCCTCCTGGGCCCAGAGCTTCTGTCCACGTTCTTTGACCTGGTGCATGACCAGGGGGCTACGTGGCATCAGGAGGGCCAGAGAGAATCCCGAGAAGTGATTTAGAAGGCAAAGCCTGGAAAGGTGGCAACCTGGGTGCCTGGGTGAGAAGTTGGAGCCTCATCCTGAAGATTGCTTTTTGAAAGGTTATGAGGGACGAGGTCCGGTTTGTTTTTCAGGCACCTCACAGCTGTATGGTAGACGGATTGGAGGGTGTGCTGGTGAAGGCCAGGGGTCCTCAGGAGAGGGCAGAGCAGTGGACGGGGCTGCTCTGGATGGTGGGTGGGCGGGGGAAAGAACCCAGTGGTCCCTGGGTTTCAGGTACTGAAAAAGGATGGCCAGAATGCATGCTGCATCCTGATTATCCTTAAAGCAAAGACGCTGCCGAGGACATGATGACTGAGCTGGAATTAAACCACGACAAGACCAGATGGCAAGGTCCTGGTTTTGTCCTGCAGCTGTGAGTGCCAGGTGCAGCTGCAGGTATGTGGCCGCTTTTGTCTGTCAGTCTATAAACAGTTCATTTGCTCATTAATGCCACCTTGAAAAATGGGGCTCCTTTGACCCCTTAGGAATTTTGACTTGTTTTTGAAGAAGTGAATGTTCGTTGAGTAGGAAGATTCTCAGCTCTACTTAAACAGCATAACATAGTCTAGTAACAACTGGTTCCTGTGCCCATGATTTTACTAGTCCCTGTGCTGTGGGAGCAGGTGGGGACCACAGCGTGCTCATGCTCTAGACCGACGTTACCAGTTCGGTGTGCATGGACACCCGGCTTTCAGGAGAGGCTTCCTTTTATGCGTAGCTCAGAAATCACTGCCCCTCTGACATCAATATCCAAACGTGTAAGATGTTCCCTTTAAAGCTAATAAACTTTTAAAACTACTGTTTGAAAAAAAAAAGCTACAAGTTAGCCGTTGCTCCAGAGTCCCTAAAACAAGTCTCAGAGATTTTGGGATTTGACAGCAATGAGATGGTTTGGGGAGGAACACGTGTGCTTCAAACCACAGGTTGCTCTTTTTGTCACTGGTCCATCATCCTGTTGTTTCTGCCTCTGCCTGAGCCCACAACCCCTCCCAGCCTGACTGAAATGTCCACTTACGCAGCCAGCCCTGCCTCAGTCTGCACCACACCTCCCACCTGTCAGCGGAGACATCAGAGGTCGATGTCCATGTCAGCCTTCGGGCACCCCGAGATGGTATTACCTCCAGTAAACAGTGCAGGAGATAACTTGAAGGCTGTGTAAGAAACGTGGACATTCCTTGGGGCACTAAAGTGTACCCACTGCTCCTTAATTTTGTGCTGTGGCTTTTATAGTCCAAGGTTTCAGTCAAGTCCACAAAGTGTCTTTCCTGTGGGTGGTTTTAGTTCCACGCCTCCTGTCTTGTAGTGTCCTGGGTCGTCTGTCTGTGTCCTCGTGCCTCTGCGTACTACAGAGGGGGTGAGAGCCTCCTCTCTAGGTGGCTTCCAACATGTGGAGTTTTACAAAAGTTATGCTGCATGTGTGCTTCCAAAACTCTCCAGTCGCCTCTTCTACTTCACCTGCGCAGTCTCTCTTTCTTTTGTGTGGGCAAGGTTCTCTGCACATGAGCAATCTGAGAGGGGAGCAAAGGAAAAACGCTTGAGTTTCAGGTGTTCTGTGTCCTAGAACTTCCCTGCATTATCTTGTCCTTGGAACTATGTCTGCTGTCCCCTTAAATGCCAAGATGCTTTGATTCATTATATATGATTCCTCTGGTCCCCTTCCCCATTCAACTTACTTTTGCTCCTGAGTCCGTGAAATACCCCTTGGGTCTGGATTGATTAAAACTGATTTTCTCCACTCTATATCAAAGGCATATTATGCCTGTAAATTTTCTTGTGCGTGTTTGCCACGAAGATGGGATTTGGTGAACAAAGCTGTAAGGATCTGTGTTTTCTGGCCCCATAGCGCTGTTCCTGATCAGAGAACTCCAGTCGCCTCCACACACAGTATTAGCAGTGCGGCCACCCCGGATCGGATCCGCTTCCCCAGAGGCACTGCCAGTCGCAGCACTTTCCACGGCCAGCCCCGGGAACGGCGGACTGCCACGTATAACGGCCCGCCTGCCTCACCCAGCCTGTCCCATGAAGCCACACCATTGTCCCAGACTCGAAGCAGAGGCTCCACTAATCTTTTCAGTAAATTAACCTCAAAACTCACAAGGAGGTAAGTGCCAGGTGGAGCTGGCTCTTGGGAACAGAAGGGGCCGTCCTCCCTGTGTGGGAGGCCCTGCCTGGCTGCTGCTCGTTGTGCCTTTGGCACATGCTCCTCTGGTTTGTGTATCTGACTAGACTTGAAAACCTCTCAGAAGAGAAATCCCAGTAAAAGTTCTCCCGCACTTGGGAGGTGGTGGCTTTTAATCACTGTTCCTTTGTATCTCACATTTGTCTACAGAGACCGTCACTGGGGTGTAGCAGAGCCCCAACCCAGGGTAGGCAGGGCTGGTGCTCTGCACGCGAACGGTCACCAAGGAGGACACGTCTCCTCTCCCTCATTTCATTTCATTTCGTTGTTACTGGGATGCACTAAGTTTCTTAGAATCCGAATCTTGAGATTATGCTCTCTGTTGATCTAGGTGATAGTGAGAACCAGGTAACTTTCTTAAATGGTACAGTTGTGGAGATGAAATCCCTAGTTTATTCCCAGGAAGAAACTAGTATCTGGTTATGTGTAAAATCTTTCATGTGTCCAGTAGGCTGTCATTTGGGGTCTTGGGAAATCTCTAGAAATTTCCGGGGGGCCATTGAGTTATTTTAACTTTATTTCCATGATCTGGCTAGAGGTTGCAAAAGCCTAGAAACATTGGCTAGTAGAAGAGGAAAAAGAATATGCACCACTTTGTACCATAAGCAAATAGTCAAAGCCACCTTCACCAGGAAACCTGAGGGCTCGGGGTTCCCAGAGGAGACTCTGAGAGGGAGCCTGCAGATGTGCTGCTCACAGGCCTCTCATTCATCGCGTGTGTCTCGCTCACAGCATGGTGGGGCACCTTCTCAGAATCTAGATGGCTGGTGCCCTCCCCCTGTGTCTCTGTGCTCCCTTGGGTCCCTCAGCCTGCTGCTCAGGGTTGTGCCACCTTCCTTTTTTAACCTGTGAGCTAAATACCACTTATGCGGTCTCCTTAATCCCTTCACCAACTTTATTTTAGATCAGTCTCTAAAACTTAGATGGGCTACATTACATTAAACTGTGTCCCCGGGGTGGGGTGTTGTCGGGACGTTGAACACCAGATTAGGGAGGGTTTCTGATGTCCATTGGCACCAACTGGAGGCCAGAGCATTCAGAAGGGTCCAGTATGGCCCCTTACTCTCTTCTTGGCCCCTTTGCTGAGACACCTTGTTCCAGACTGGGCAGAAGAGCGGGTTGTCTTAGGGTCTTGCCAGGCTTGGAGTTCAGTCCGAAAAGTGTCCGGCAGCCCTCAGACTAACTCACTTTTTCCTTTCAGTGTCACCCCACGGCCTAACCCAGGCCGTCCTGTCCCCCAGCGCCTTCCACAGGGACGCGGCTGAAATGGAGGCTGCCTCTGAAACGTGGGTGGAAGGTGAAGCCTGGGTGTCAGTCACCTGGCTCCTCACCTCCCTGACCCTGCCTACTCTCACTGGTGCTTCTCCCACTGAGCAGTGAGCACAGAGGGGACAGCAGCCAGATCTGGCTGAGGGCTAGTCACAGCAGTCAGCTTGGTGTCCCTGCACTTCTTCTGTAGTGGGCTCCTCATTAAAATCCTTGAATTTATTTAATCGTCTCCTTTGTGCTCTTTTTTTTTTTTTTTTTTTTTTAAATCATAATAACATCACTGAAAAAATAGTATCAGTTACCATTTATTGAGTGCTGGCTATGGGCCAAGAGAAGTAGATGTCTGTGGAATTATAGGTATAGATATACTCGTTTTACATGTGTAAACACACACATTCTCACCCACTCATTTAATCTGCACATCCTACCCTAGGAATAGGTGCTCCCCAGTTTCGTGGAAGAACCTGGGGATGAGGTGCGGAGAGATTAAGGCACATGGGCAAGTAAGTGCTGAGCTGGGCCTGTGACTTCAGAAAAGGCCCCTGAAGCCCCTCCGTGGCGCTCTCCGCAGGATGCGCTGAGGGACTGTTGTGGGCAGGAGCCCTTGCCCTTGTGTTGTAATTAAATTTATTTCTTGAATCTGCATTGAATTTGGAGACTTGGGTTTCTTGTTTAAAAAATTCTGGGGGTGTATCATTTTATTTTACATTTTCCACCCCCACAGATAGGTAGTCTTCTGTTTGTGCAAGTTTGCAGGCTGAGGTCTGTAGTGCTTATTGTACAGTAGCACACTAAGTGTCCTTGTGTGTCCTGAGATGTAGTCAGCTCCTTCCTAACAACAGTTGTCCCCGCCGCTGTCGTCAACATCTGATCCTCCCCTAACAGTGAGTGTAGCGTGGCGGTTGTGGTGTCCAAAAGTCTTGGGCGCTGGCACTCAGAACCTGCAAGGGAGACCTGCTGGGGTGGGGGGGCTGGGCAGAGGGTGGGGCAGTCAGAAAAGCAGTCCTGTGGTCCTTGACCCATACCCCTGACTTTCCTCAGGCAGAAAACTTGGAAGTGAAAATATGTTTTAAAGACCTTTTAATCAATTTTCAACTAAAACAATCTTTGAATGACACTGCCTTTATGTAGTGCTTAATTATTTACAAAATGTTCTCAGTGTGTGACCTTCTCTACTTGCTCTGTACCATATTTAATCTGATTGTGAAGTGGTTGGTGTTTACTTACAGTAGTTAGAGATTTTTTAAATTGGTCAGTATCTCAAGCAGTGCCAAAGTTATCCTAGATTACAAAAAATAAACCCAGGGGTTCTTTAACTCAGTGAGTCAGCAAATACGTATGCGTGCCTCCTCTGCTCAGGCACCGAACTGGGGTTTAGAAAGGGTTTGACAAGTTCAGGTCACTCTAGCTCAGGAGCGCTGATCGTATGGTCATACCAGCCTGACCCGTAGTTTCAGATTTCCTTGGTCCAGTTCTATTCAGTACAGTCTAAGCGTCTTCCTAAAATTTGTAACGAGCAGACTTTTCCAGTTTATTTGCTGAAACATAAACGTGAGCCCTACCGTTACCTGGTCACGTAATTTTCATTCGTTTCCGCATCTGAAACAAAAGCCTGCTCTGTTTTAAGCCCTAGTAGCTTATTTTTTATTAAAAAGTAATTTATAACCACTGTTAATGCTTAAATCATCTTCCTGAAGTAACGATTTTCTTAATGGTTAAACACTTTATAATGAACATTTAAAGGTTCTATAGAAGAATGTGAAAGTTTATTCATAAAATATGCTGAAGAAAATTGACAAATGTTATTACTAGTTTATTGCAAAGGACTTAAGTCATTTATTTAACACAAGATACGGACGTTCTTATCTTAATAGATCCATGTGAAGAGCCTTACACAAGTTTTATCACAGCTGACGCCACTGTTCACTGCTCAGTGTTTGCTTACCAATACAGATTTTTACATAGTCCTGCTCAAAAGATTGCATCTCAATTACCTGTAATAATTTTACTTTTTCAACAAATGTCCCTGTCTCGTTGTTCATTAGACAGAAGAGGAACCCTGTTTCATTTGTTGTTTTTCTTTCTTTATATAATTAACTAGATTTTATATTTCATTTTGTGCAAGTCATTTTTGTTAATTTTTTTTTTTTTTGGCTTAATTTCTTTTAGAAACATGTCATTCAGGTTTATCAAAAGGTAGGATTTATGTATACACGTATTTTTTTTTAAATCCTCACCCCAA
This sequence comes from Macrotus californicus, assembly GCA_007922815.1. NCBI lineage: Eukaryota > Metazoa > Chordata > Mammalia > Chiroptera > Phyllostomidae > Macrotus > Macrotus californicus. The sequence goes on along the minus strand of VMDR010002075.1, from coordinate 35,317 downwards.
AATGGCTCCTGCAATTAACATCAGGTTTGGCTTTCTAGCCCTGTTGTTTGTTTGTTTGTTTTTGTATTTTTTTTACTTGAAAAAACTAAACTCTGCTGAGAACTAAATACTTACTTCTTTGAGAGGAAGCTGTGGAAAGAAGTAGATTAACTCTGTCGGGCTTCTTTAAAGGCCCTGTGGCACACATGTAACAAGAGGCCTGCGCATGCTCTGTGCATCATCTTTCTTTGGTATAGTTATTTAGCATCCCAGTAATTCTGTCTTCATACTAATAACACTCAGCATGCTTCTGTGTGAGGAATGAGACGTGCAGTAACACTAATGTACATTTATGGTCACTCTCAGATGGGCAAAGGTAAGTGGTGATGTGTTCGCTGTCAGTGTATGCATCATGGATCATTGAATTAACAAAAGTTTTTAAAGTGACAAGAAAATGAGTTAGTATTCTGATACCGGAGGCAAGCGTAATATTCAAACCTTACAACCTCATTAGGTTTCGGTTTGGACAGCTGCATAGCAGAAATGTCTGAATGTTTTTAGAGTTGAAGAGTAAATAGTATTCTATCTAAAAGCCAATTTCCACCAACCGCCGAAGAAACCATGTCTTGTTTTTAATTAAAGCATTTACTGTAGTAAATGTTATCCCTACTAGATGACTATTTTTTGATGCTGACAATCAAGAGACCGAAAATGCTGCTTACTACCTTGGAGTGCACACAGGCAAGGCAGAAAAGCTGCCTCTGGGGCCATGCTGTGCCTCGGCCTCCCGGCCAGCCTGCAGTTTCCCTGGCTGGCAGACCAGCAGGCCTCTGAGAGGCTTTGCTGACCCAAGTTCTTGGCCACCCTGAGAAGACTGCTTTTCTTCCTGAGGGGAACGCTGGTCCGTGGTGGTTCTGAATTGATCTTCCCAGTTGCCTGGTTTTCCTTGGGCAGAAAATTTTGTAACTGAATTCAGCTAAACCCAGTTCCCTTCATGGAAGCCCACTGCACTTGGGGGAGCAATTTAAAAGGTCAGAATGACACCTCCAACCGAAGGCCAGGAGCACTCAGCCAGGGAAGCCGGTGTGCAGCCCACTGCCAGCTCGGCCTGTGGACCTGGAGAGGAACAGCACTGGCTGGGTCCCCACAGAGGGGGGAAGAGTCCTAAGCTCACCAGTGACTTGGGGTTTGTGGGTGTTGCGTTTGTGCCGGCATCATGTGCTGCTGTGTAAGACCTCTTTTCTCTCTCCCTTTCTCTGCTTCTGCCTTGTGTTCCTTGAGGCTTCCGACTGAATATGAGAGGAACGGGAGATATGAGGGCTCCAGGTGAGGGAATCGATTTTTTAACTATTTCATATGAGAGACTGGCAGCAGGCCTGCTTTTCCTGCTGTCTCGTGGGTTGCTGGGTGGATGCATACTCTGTGGTTGGGACACACAGGTGCTGCCACTGTCCCCACTGCCTCCCTTGGGCTGGGCCAGTGCTGCACCACTCCCTGGGGCCACAGGAGGGCGCCAGGGGGCTGCCTTCTAGTCCTGCTTAACCTGGGCCTCTCCTGGGGCCTTTGGGTTCCCCCTTGCCTGGGCCCTAATGACCTGAACTGAGGTCTGGGAGTTGGTGAGATTGTTCCGGACACATCAATGACTCCTAGCATAGTTCTGGTCTCAAGGCATGAAAGCAGTATACTGAGTAGAATTTTCATATTTCAAATTAGACTTTTAAAGGAATGATTATGTAGTCGAGTGTTTTGCTTTTAAATTTTGTATAGCTGTCATTACTCGAACTTAGACAGGGCAACACCAGCTAGGCTCAGGACTCCATCTTTGTAGTTGGTCCCTCCCTGTGTCCCTCTTTGTTGTAGTTCCCACACGCTGTTTGAGGTCCACACTGACCCATCTACTCCCTTCCTGGTCTTTAAAACATATGACTGAGTGGAAACCTGAAGTGACCCCATTGCTTGACCTACCATGTCCTGTGAGGCCCTGTATGGCCTCAGCAACACCCCCCAGTGGAGGCGGAGTGCTGGGTTGAGAGCAGGGCAGCAGTCCACCCCATTCCAGCCTCAAGTTTGTTCAGAAAGGAATAATAGGCCCTGCCCCCAGGTGTGGTGACAACAGTGGGCACACGTGCCCCCAGGCAGTCTGTCCACTTGAGCTCATCAGCCCCAAACATTCTGTGCCTTCCGAATCTCCTAGCCTCTGCCGATGCTCCCCGTGCGCGCTCACGGAGACTCTTGCCCCACCTCTGTAGTATTGTCAAAGCCTAGGGGCTCTTCAGAGCTCTTCCCAGATGCCACCCCTCCTTATCCACCCTGTCTTTCCCTGGCACTCCTCCCATGAGGTGGGCCCAGCCTGTCCCATGACCCTCTAGCTGTTGCTGCCCGGGCTTCCCTGTGCAACTGCTGATTCCTCGCATGGCACAGGCTTCTCTCCCCTGACCCCAGCTTAGTTCAAGAGCTTTTGCTCATTTTTATAATCTGTTCAGCATCTGACACAGCATTTTATACATAGGAAGCTTCTAACCAATTTTGGTAGATGTGAGTCCAATGGGATGTTCCACTGGCAGGTTGGCGACAGGGAGAGCGGTGTGCACAGAAAACCTGTGGCCCGCCCTCCGCTCTGATGAATTTGCCAAGAGATTAAGTGCATTAAATATCCTGTGCTGGGTGTTTTTCCTGCACAAGAGTGTTAGGTGTTCACTGTTCTAACTGAGGCCTCCACGTAGACCCGCAGGGGAGTATACATAACAGTTTGTGTTTGGTAACAGTCCAATGCCTCAGACAGTGAGGTAGTAGAGGCCTGTTCTTGGGACTTCTGAGACCATGCCTGGGCCCCTGTGACAACACCTTGCGGGTGTGGGGGCCGTAGTTTGTGCTTTGTGAATCCATAGTTTGCATTCAGATGGGTGACTTTGGTGCTCAGCAGCACACATGCCTTAACATTTCATTTTTGTTTCAGTGGTAAGACAATGTCATCTAAGAATTCTTTGAAACTGACACTAAATGTTTAACAAAATAGAAGGGAAAATTCTAAGGTGTGGGTAGAGGGGATTGAGAGAGTAGCCCACCCCCCAACCCAGCTGTGCACTCAGCCTCTGGGACCGTTTGCAGGGAAAGTAGTTTGAACTGTGCCGAATCACTGGCTACCAAGAATGACGGGCAACGGTGGAGGCTGTGATGAGTTAAAAAGGAACATCACAGTAGGCGAGTTGGGCTCTTGGACGTGTGCTCAGCGTGTGCGCTCTCCCTCCACCCCCATTCTCTACTCTGCCTGATTTAACAAATCATTTGTTTCATGTATTTTATTATATTTACTCATTTTTAGAGAGAGGGGAAGGGAGGGAGAAAGAGAGGGAGAGAGACACTGATGTGTGAGAGGTACACGATGGGGCGCCTCTCACGCCCTCAACCAGCGACCTGGCCCGCAACCCAGGCGTGTTCCTTGACTGGGAGTGGAACCAGTGACCCTTCAGTTTGCAGGCCGGCGCTCAGTCCACGGAGTCACACCAGCCAGGGCCGCAAATTACTTTTTTTTTTTTTTTTTTAGTTTTAGTAAGTACATGACTGGTAGAGATTTTACAGCCAGGTAGATTTTCTGCCCCTTGTGGCTTACAATTTGGGGGGAAGCAAACAGATGAATACTTGTCAGAAAAGGGACAGATAACCACACGTGCGCCCGTGCAGGGAAAACGTGGGCGTCCATTCTCACACTGTGGAAGAGCCGACCGCGCACCAGCTAGAGTAGAGAGGGCTGCCTTTCCTGTGCAAATAAAAATAAACCTGCCACTGTGCGTTTCAGTCGCAACGTGTCTGCCGAGCAAAAGGATGAAAACAGAGAAGCAAAACCTCGCTCCCTGCGCTTCACCTGGAGCATGAAAACCACTAGTTCTCTGGACCCCAGTGACATGATGCGGGAGATCCGCAAAGTCCTGGACGCCAACAACTGCGACTATGAGCAGAGAGAGCGCTTCCTACTCTTCTGTGTCCACGGGGACGGGCGTGCCGAGAACCTCGTGCAGTGGGAGATGGAGGTGTGCAAGCTGCCGAGACTGTCTCTGAACGGGGTCCGGTTCAAGCGGATATCGGGGACATCCATAGCTTTCAAAAATATTGCTTCCAAAATTGCCAATGAGCTAAAGCTGTAACCCAGTAATTATGGTGTAAATTAAAGTAGCCGTCTGCAGTTTTCTTGAACACTGATGGAAATGTATAGAATAATATTTAGGCAATAACGTCTGCATCTTCTAAATCATGATATTAAACACGAGGACGAGAGCACGCCTGGGAGCGCGAGCTGGCCTTTTCCTACGAATGCACTACATTAAAGCTGTGTGTCACGTGTGCCCTCTGTCTTATTTCCAGTGCCCTGACGGTCAGCGGGTGACCCCCACCTCCATGTGCCTCTGTAGGTGCGCATGGGCCATGGCGGGGTAGCACACACGGAAGCCTCTCCCTACCCTGGCAGCCGGAGTTGCTCGCAGGATCTCTGTGAGAGATTATTTGGTGCTAAAACGTTAAAATTGCCAAGGAGGAAAATACTGAACTGCTACTAAGAATTAACCTTAAGACTAGTTGATAATGAATACAGGTTTACAGTTCCTGCCTGTGGTTTTGTGTTTGTTGTTTCGTGTTTTTTTAGTGCGAAAGGTTTGAATTTATAGTTGTGAACATTGCTTGTGTTTTTATAAGTAGATTCACAAGATAATTAAAAATTCACTTTTTCTCAGTAAAACCTCACATTGTCTCCTAGTACTGTATTTAAGACTCAGGTTAAGGTAGTGACTGAAAGCACCTGTTTTTGCCTTCACCTACCAGTTGAACAAAAGCAATGGGAAAGTATGAGGCCTGGGGCCAGCCACTGTATCCTTAGCGAGGACCCTGACATCTTGTGATTACGAGCATCTTTTTTCCCCAAAGGCCACATAAAGGGAGAAGACGGCCTTCTGGCAACCTGAGGAGGAGGCCAGCGGGAGGGGCTGGCAGCCTCGAGAGAGATCTCGTGCGTCCCTGTGCCGAGCGGTCTGGACGCATCTGGATTTCTTCTCTGTAAAGTATGTAATTTTCTTGTTTTCTGTGAATCGTTATATGAATTCGACCGACAGCTTCTTTCAAGCACCTCTCTAGTTATCTGAGGAATGACGAACTCATCAGTCAGTGTGATGCTCTACGCTCAATGGGGAATTGTTACATTGATTGGTCTGCATTTCTTGTTGGTCACACAGTAGGAAACTCTTCACAGGCACTCAGTCACAAACACTTATGTCTGCCCCCACGGGGCACTGTCCTTTGTTTGGGACACATCCACGAAGATCCCAAATCTCTTAAAGCTTATGTTCTAATAGGAGGGCAGTCAATCAGCAGTCACAAGTAAAGTCCCTGCTCTGGAACAAAGCGGTAAAAGTCATGAAAAGAATCAGCGCAGGGTAAGGCATTCCAGAGGTTCCAGGGTTCGGACATGTGCTGTGTGCAGTAGAGTGATGGCTGGGGTGGGGTGCTTGAGCAGAGGCTGGGCTTCAAGGGAAGCCCCCAGCAGAGGTCTGAGGCCACAGCACTGGCCTGATGGAGTGGAGTGGTTTGCGATGCCATCAGACTCCACCCGGGCCTTGCAGGCCATTCACTGCAAATGCGCGTCTTACTCTGACATGGGCCCAGTGGGCGTTTCCAGCACAGGACCGCACTAGCAGCTGTGTTATGGCCTCATAGGGAGCAAGGAGAACCCAGAAAGTTTGGAGGCTCTTGGCAATAATCAGGAAATGCTGACCTGGTGGGACAGTGGTTGGGTTCTGAGTATGTTTTGAATTAGGAGTCAAATGCATTTGCTCTGGGGTTAGATATGGGTGAGTGAGAAAAAGCCAAGGGTGACTGTTCAATTTCTGGTGCGAGCAGCAGAAAGAATGTGGGGTGGGGTGGGGGTAGGGCAGGTTGCTACAGAGAGATTTAGGCTGGGTGGCGGAGGAGGGTCGGTTGTGACACCAGGTAGAGACTGAAGAGACCCTGGAGGCCCACAGTCTGGTTGGTTCCTGTTGAAATCTGGGAAAGAAGTTCTTTGGAGAAGAGGGGAGGACCCGCCCTCGGCACCCTGTGGACAGGGAGCCAAGGAGGGAGGTGGAGCCCAGGCCCCAGGGCCGTGGTGTGGCGGGGGAGTGCCCTTTGACCTAGTGTAGAGCAAGCATTTTCACCTTACCAGAACATTTTGAACCTTCTCTATTACATAAATAAATAGGTCCCCTCCCTTCCTTTCTCCCTGGGGGCACTGCACTTCCTTGTCCAGACCTGTCCCTCCCAGCGGGCTTCTCCGACTGAGCTCTTTGTGCCTGGGCTCCTGTGCTGGTCTGCCCAGCATAAGTGTGGCTGCAGCCTGTTCTTCCTGTCTGTACACCTGGAACACATTTCAAGTTGTTTTCCCTGCTTACGTCCTCAAGGACAAATTGAACACTGTGAGTGAAGCTCCTTTAAGAGAAATCAGTTCACCAGAGTCCCTGACGCCATGGCCACTGTGCAAAAAGTTGGTGTGGTTTCCCGTCACTTCCCCGTCAGCGTGTCTGCATTCTGATACGGCCCTGACCCAGTGGGCAAGGGGCTGATCTGAGAGGCGGTGTCCACCCACGGGAGTCGTCGGAGGCAGTCACAGCCAAGGGCTTTACTGCTGGTGGACGCTGATTTGACTTGAGTGGCAGCATGGTGTTTCCTGAGGGTAAATCATGAACTCTCACCCATTCCTGAGGGGCCCAGCCCCTCCTTTTAGATGCTGCCTTCTCTGGATACAATGAGTTTTGAAAAGGAATATTCTAGAGTGTTTAAAAATCTTTAAGCAGCAAAGACAAGGCCCCATTTTTCCCTTATTCACTTCCCTGGGATCACGGTGAGGTGAGGTGAGGTGAGAGGGACCTGGCAGGTCAGTGCTGCTGGTGTCACGGGCCCGACAGGAGAGCTGAAATGAGGTTCGTGTTTCAGCTGTGCTGACTTGCTTCTGGTCAGGATCAGCACACGAACTGAGGCACTGCTCCTGAGTGGCATGCAGGCTCGAGGGCCACCTTCTCTCTGCGCCCGGAGACCCACGCAGAGAGCTGCAGAAATGTGGCACAGCGGGGGTCTCTCCTGAAGCCTGGCGAGCAACGCAGTTTCAAAGGAAAGTCTCCCTGTGTGTGCATTAGGAGCAAGGTAGCTGTTGCTGTGGAAACCGCCCCCGAATACCTTGTCCAGGCAGTTCCTGCTCAGTGAGTGACCGTGGCCTGAGCATGGGAAGCACTGGGCTGGTGGCCATCTGTGGGCTGTCCTCCGGGCCAGGTAGACCACAGGAACGTTGGGCCGTGCTTGGGCAGCCAGGAGTCAGGACGGGCCTGAATTGACGCTTAGAACTGTGCTTTTGGGGTTTTTTTGTTACTGGTGGTTATTGATTGGGAGGTTTAGGTTTTTTAACTGGTAATTTACCATGAGATCATTTAACGAGGGTGAGTGGTGGTTCTCGAAGGGAATCGTGTGAAATAAATGATGTGTTTTTCAGGTGTCCTGACAGTGTACAGATGGGCCCAGGTGTGACTCCCTGAGAGTGGGATCTGGGCGTCCTTGCGTTCAGAGAGGAGGCCCGAGTCTAGCAGTGTTGTTAGTGGGTCTCTGGTTTACCACTCTGAGGCACCACCAGGAACCAGGCAGAGGTGACACTTCCTCAGAGGTGGTGGCAGTGTAGCAGCTGGATTCAGGTGGGATTCAGGGTGACGAATGTCTTGGCAGCATTGTGGTCCTTAGGTCAGAAAGAGCTCGGGCAGGGCCTTGGACCTGTCTTGTGTCCCCAGGGAAGGGAGAGGACAGGATGAGGAGGAGCAGGGGGAGAGAGTAGTTGGGGAAGGTTGGGGGCAGGGAGAGTGGGGTGGGCGAGGCCTTTCTTCGTGTTTGGGCCAGACTCCAGGAGGGGAAGCCAACGTGCCGGGAAGGAGAGCCGAGAGCAGAGTGGACGGTCCGTGCCAGGCGGTGTGCCCCGAAGAAGCAGAGCTGCTGGGCCTGTCCCATGGGGCCCCGCAGCAGGGTCTGTGTGGCCACAAAGGCTGGCACAGGCTGGGTTTCCTTCCAAAGCAGGATGGGACCTCTTGGGACTCAGTCTACCCAGAGGGCAGAGCCCCGTCTAAAGGTGCCTCAGGCAGTGTGGCCTCATGGTTGAGGTATACATCCTTGACCCAGGCAGCCTGGTTTCCAGGCTCCAGTTTAGTGACATCAGGTTTCCTGTGGAAAGTCAGCATGGTAGTAACGTCTCCCTGTGGGCTGTTGGCAGAGTCCAGCAGACAGCAGGTGCAGGGCAGGGCGCCTGGCAGGTGTTCGTGAGAACAGCTACTCACAGGTGCCGGATCACAGGCTGTCCCCCTCCCGGCCCCACCGCTCACTTCCAGCTGGTAGGGCAGCGGGCTGGGGCTCTGGGGCTCTGGGGCTCTGCCCTCCCAGCCGAGGCGGAGAAGGAAAGCCCCCAGTTCCCTAAGCTTGGGTACTGGTCTCCTACAGAGCCTACTGTTAAAAAAGTCGACAGCATGTGCCACCGCTGTCCTCGACCCCATGCCTTTCAGCGTCCCCAGGGGACAGGAAGAACAGTGCGCGGGTGTAAGAGCACAGGCAGGGCCCAGAGAGGGCGAACTGCGCCCTCTGCCCCTGAGGCTTGGCCCCATCTCTCCTTCCGAAAGAGGCCTGTTCTGGCCTCAGGTTTTCGACAGCTCAGCTCTCCTGTGGCACTGGCAGCCAGCACCCTTTACAAGCTTGTCTCATGTCTTCTTGCCTGCCCTTACTAGAACGTCATCCCCATGGGGCAGAGATCTTTTTTTTCTCTATCCCAGGTACCTAGGATAGTACCTGATACGTAGTACAAAGTATTCAAATCATAATAAAGCACAGGCAGGAGATATCTCAGAAGCACCAGGCAGCTTTAGTGGCTTCAGTTGGAACTGTTCTGAGGTCCTGCTGGGCTCCAGCAGCCCTCGCGCCCTTCCTGCATCACAGCCAAGGCTTGGGGACCAGTATGGAACCCGCAGAGCGGGGTTCTGGGTGCCCAGGCACACCTCTTCCCCTCGCAGCCTGCACAGCCGACGCCGCCCTGTGTCATTCAGCTCCGACAGGTACAGACCGGGCGAGTCCTCTGGGCAGGTGCTGTGGACGACAGACAGGAGTGGGCCCTGCCTCGGATGACATTTGCCATCAGACACTCGGCTCAGCGCCTCTCACCACGGAGTCACGTGGTCAGCGTGTTTGGAGTTCAACCTGGGGCTTAGTGTCGGGTGCCAGTCATGGCGTTGACTGGGGTGCTCGCCTCTGTGTGCCACGTTGCAGACACCCGTCCCTCGGGGAGACCTGCTGAGCAGGAGTTGGTTCGAGGATGTAGGGAAGCTGGTCTGCAGGGCTCACCTGGGAGTGGCGCCTAGACCACTGCCCGCTAGGAGGGCCTGGACCTCTGAGGGTGAAGGCCAGGAAATGGGGGCCACATTGTGCCCTTCTGTCGCCATCGGCTTTGGCTTCATGACTGTGTCGATCCATTCGGGTTCTTGCTGTTTGTGTGATGGGCTGACTGGCCACAAGTGCTGAGGTTCTCATCTTTTTCCAGATCCCCAGATACTCTGCTGTGGCTTCTGGCTGTGGTGGAACACCTTCTCACCCGTGGGGGATAAATAGGAGCCCACGTGGGGCACCACTGAGAAAAATGGGGATCAGACTTCGACTCCTCCCCCAGCCTGTGCCTTTGTGTTTCCTGTCCACGCTCGCCCTCCCACTGTCAGCCCCGCCTCTCCCTGTGATTGTAAGCACCTGGAACCCATCCCTCCAGCAGGGCAGGTTTCGGTAGCTGGGCTTGAGTGCTGGCTGTCCCACCCTCGTGGTGTCTTCTGCTCTCCAGTCGAGGCTCAGGTGTTCGAAGATAAACAGTGCATTCTGTCCCTGGGGGTTGCTTCTCCACGTCAGACCGCCCGGTTCTTCTCAGGTGTTTCAGGAAGAGACCTGAAAATTCATCATTGTTTGCTCTTCCATTCATTCACCCATGAGCATATTTGGGGCAGGTTAGAGTGGAGCAGCAGCTGCTCCAGAGGGCCCTGTGCTGAGATGTGGGAATCCAAAAATAAGCCAGGTAAAACCCTGTCTTCTAGAAGCTCGTTCCCACAGGACAGGGATGCAGATACGGTCTTGAACCTGGTGCAGCCCATGCTGGGTGAAGGAATGCCAGGGCTCAAGGCCAAGCAGGGAGCAGGTCGGGGCAGGGGGGTACAGATGACACATACAGCCTGAAGTATCCCACATCTGCTCAGGGGAGGGGAAAGGAGCAGCACATGCAGATGTGCAGGGCAGTGATGGGGCCGGACAGGCTGGCGCAGGCCAGGACAGGCTCTTGTCATTGTCACAATCGAGTGTATCTCAGACAACACACCTCTGTTTTGTGAAGGGGACCTGGGCCCCACATGTCCTTCGGGAGTGACCCAGCAGGCTTCAGGGCAGACTCCTGCTGCCCCCAGACCAAAACAGACCCCACTGCCCTGGGTGGGGAGCCAGGTCCCTGAGCACCAGAGAGGCATTTTGGCATGAGGCACCTAGCATGCTGGCTCCTTCCACACTGAGCTTTGCACCAACCTGCCTCTGCCTCCCTGGAGGGAGTGCCAGCAGGCGGCGGCGATGTGGTCCCTTTTCAAAGCAGGCGTGTCTTCCATGGAAATAAGCGGAGAAGTGTCATGTGCGTTTCGTAAGGCCGAGCGCACTGCACTCCGGGCACTGCTTGGGCAGATTCCTCTGCTGGGCCCTCAGGCCAGCTCCTTGCGCTTCAGCACCCTGCTCAGCTGTGCCTGCTGCTTTCGGTCCTGGGGGTTCTCACTCTCAGCTCCAGCTCCGCTGCCCCGTCCCTCATCCCTGGGTCCCCTCTCCACGTGCTCTGAGTTCTGCAGAATCCTGATGGGCTTGTCCTGGGCATTTGGCCTGCAGTAGTGATGGAAGTCCTGTCACCCAGGAAGGCCTGCTGCACACCCTGTCCTGGTGTCTCAGTGTGCAGGCACATTGCTGGGCCGCATGGCCCACTGTCATGTCATTGATAAATGGAACTGACCTCCGGAACTGGACTGGAAAAGAAAGCTGTGACATCTTGTGTCCTGGAGGCCGGTCTCCAGGAGGAACGAGGAGGAAGAGGCTCCCTGCTGAGACAGGCGCTGTAGCTTGGACGTTTGTGCAGCGGTGCAGGCGGCCCTTCAGGCTGGGCCCACGGTGTGAAGATTACGTAAAACCTTTGTCACTGCTGTCTGAGACTGAAACGCATTTGCAGTGCTGAGCCGTTTGGGTCAGAAGTATTAACAAAACTAGACTTTTCATTTTGGTGAAAGTCGAATAGTTTTGTTTTTTCGCTCAGTTGTATTTCTGGAGTAACCTGAGCATATGTATTTTTAACACAGACCACGTGTACCGGCAACGGAAGCAGACCAGTTGGGCTGGGGCCGAATGAGTGGGGGAGACCCAGAGCCTGAGCCCCAGTCTGCACTCTCAGACACAGGGTCCACAGTGACGCAGTGACATGACTGCGCAGCGTGACAGAGCGTCCCTCCCAAGGAGCATGGTGGGGGAAGAGGAGGCCCTCCCCAGGAGTAGGGCTGGGGCAGGCGAAGAAGAGAGGGGCCCTGGGCTTCGGGTGGGTGGGCAGGGCAGAGTGAGGACAGCAGAGAGAGACGTGCACAAGGGAGCCCCAGCGTAGATCAAAACAGCAAAGGCCTGGAGGTGGCGCCGCCGCCATTGGGCTCAGGCCCTGCAGGTTCTGCCCTGAGCGCACGGGGTGGGGGTGCCCGAGGCCTGGCCATTTCTGGAGCCTCTGGTCTCAGTTCTGACTAAATTCCTGGACAGTTGTACCCCCAAGCCCTGCAGGACCCGGAGCAGACCAGCAAGCACCTAGCTGGGCCCCACCCTCCCAAGAGGGTTAGTGATGGCAGAGCGGGGTCCCAGCCCCCGTCCCCGAGTCAAGAGTGCTGTCCGTTGCATGTGCACCAGGCTGCACCCCTGGAGGGGCTCTCCCGCCAGGCTGAGGGCCCTTGTCCTCTCATCCCAAGACAGCCACAGGAATGTTTTGTCCCACAGTGACGGCCTTGGAAACCTGCTGCTCCCGCTGGGTGACTGCAGGCCAGAAGGAGGCTCAGGAGCAGGTTTTGTTAGGAAAGCAGAAGGGTAGGTAGGTGACTGATGGGCAGCCAGCGGCTGGCTATACAGTTTCATCAGAAATAGGAGAAGCTAGAAAGAGTATTGGTAGCTTCTCGGGGTCTTTAGTTAGTATGGAAGTCAGGCCTTCAACTCTGACAAGGCCCAGCTCTGAGAAGGGTGTGGAAGTCGGGGCCTCAGAAACCAAGCAGAACCACACCTACAAGGACTTGCTGGGGGTGGGTGGGTGGTGCGGGGGCGAAGGGAAGAGTCCTCACATTGCACACAGCCTCCGGGCCCTGCCCGCTAGACATGGGTCCCAGGGTCTCAGCAGACAGCTCTCTTGCATGCAGCCTCCCCTCTCCCAGCTGAAATGCCCCCTGCTCCTGAAAACCTCAGCCAGAAACAGGACTTCTTGCTGTCAAGAGATTGTTACCTGCGGGGAAGGAGATTAACTCAGAATCCGGTGAGGCCAGGGTACAGCCCCCAAGGTGCTGTAGGAGGCTCTGGTGTCAGCTGGGTGCTCCAAATAGAAACGCAGAATAAGGAACGTCAGGCAGCTGCTCTGCACACCCGGGCTGGGGCGCTGTGGCGCGTGACAGCTGCGGGAAGAGCCCGGCACTCGGAACCCGGCGGTCGGGCCATCCCTCTCCTCTCTTGAGTCTCAGTTTCCGCCTCGAGTGGTGGTCATTCGAGCGGAGCAAATGAGGGGTGGTGGCAGCGAAGACCCGTCTCGGTGGTCTCCCACAAACTGTGACACATGGGAGCATTTTTTTCTTTTAAACTGTAAAGAATTTGGTTTGGCTTATGTAACTAATACATGTTCGCTGTGGGGAGTTTGGAAGTAGAGTTTAAAGAAGGAAGTCACCTGTCAGCTCCCCACCTACAGCTCACTGCTGTGCTTGGGTTTTTCCATACATGTTCTGTGTGGGAGCTGAGGACAAGCTGTTTTATAACCGATTTCCGCGTCAGCTTCCTGAAGCACGTGGGCAGTGTGCTCGCCGAGCTTTGCACACTGCTCTTGGTGCCTGCCTGGCACCGCATTGAGGGAGGTGTCCCGGGTTTGTGACCGGCCATGTCTGTTGTTGGCAGTCCCTTCCCGTCCGTCCTTCCCTGTCCTAAGTAATTGTATCTCTTAATTGTTTCTGTGGGACCATGAGTGTTGGCAGGGGGCAGTCTTGGTCCCCATACTGCTGGCATCTAGAAGTTGGAGGCCAATGGCGGGCCCCCACAGAGTTGTCCTTGGGGCCACAGCTGTGGGACCAGGCAGCGGGCTCCTTTCCCAGCCGCAGTGGCAGTGCTGGGTCTGAATGCCGCCAGTGTGGCCGCCTGGTGTCCTCCAGCCAAGACAGTGAATGAGCCGAGTGTGTTCCCTCAGTAGCATGTGTGGTGTTCCTTAGGCGGATTCCCGTGTTTGACCATAATCTCAAGGAAAATTAAACTCCCCCTGCTTAGAGGTCTCTGGAGTCCAGAGGAAAGGGAAGGTGGTAGGGCCCTGGCCGAGGGGCCTCGCCCTGGAGAGGTAAGGCAGCTCACGAGAGCACACTCCCCTGGCAGAACGAAGGGAGAGACCCGGTGCGGCGGAGGGCGAAGGCCCAGGAGCCAGCCCCGGTGTCCCGCCAGGCGTGGCAGAGCCCGAGGCAGCCCCCTCAGCAGTGAGCCTGCTTGACCAGGTTCCTGAGGGCCCAGTTGAAGAGGGCAGGGCTCCACCTTTCCAACCCCCCGGGAGGTGGCTTGAGTGGCTTCTCTGCCTGGGAAACCCTGCCACCCTGGGCCTTCCTGGGGGACGTGCTGAGGGGACTGCCCACTCTGACAGTGCAGGCAGTGAGACGCAATGTGCCCTGCCTGAGCAGACCCCCAGGTGCCAGTCACCCATCTCCTTGCAGAGGGGCAGAGGCAGATGGGCCAGGAACCTCCCGGCCACACGCTGTCACTGCGCAGCAGAGCCTTGGCAAGACTGGCCTGAGGGGGCATCCCACGGCTCCTGCTGTCTCCTGCATGAGCTGCCCTCCACCCCCCTCTGCAGGGCTGGCCGTCCCAGGGTGCACTCAGCCATGTGGTCTGACCCAGCCCCCATGGGTCGGGGACACTGAAGCCAAGGAAAGGGAGCCCTGCCTGAGGCGTGCCCCTGGCCTGACCCTTCGTGGCTGAGCGCCCCTCCCTGCCAGCCTTGTGCACCAGGGGGCCAGCCCCACCGGGTGTCGACTCGCAAAGGCTCCTGGACACCACCCGCATGGGCCCCTCAGACTGAGCCCAGCTCCCAAGCAGATGCCAGGACACTTTCAGCCCCTGCTCCACTTCTGCTCCACCCCCACCTGCCCATCCTGAGCCCCAGGGTCTGGGTTGACAAGTTGCCCCTGACTCCAGGTAATGAGCACCCACCATCTTCATTGGGCAAGACTGCCCAGCCCAGGGCAGCGCGTAACCTTGGGAGGGTGAGGCCTGCCCAGACCAAGCTTGAGGAGTTGGGGAGCTCCAGTCCCTGGAGAGGGTGGGAATATAGCAGGTCAGAGGCGGTCCTGACCAGCAGGTGGCAGCACAGACTGACGCTGAAGCGTCAGAGAAGGAACTGCGGGGGCCCTGGCTGACTCACCAGACCCCCGCTGCTCCCCTGAGCCCTAGCCCAGTCCCTCAGGGTGCCCACCATGCTGGGGCCCCAGAGGAAGAGACCAGTCAGGGACTGTGGCAGTTGGGGCAGGGCTGGACAGCCCCTGTCCTCCTGCTGGCCAGGCACCCTATGGACCCTGTGGTGGGACCTGAGACTCCTAAAGAGGAATTTCCACTCTGGATGGGTAGCTCAGTTGGTTGAAGCATCGCCCTGATAACCAAGGTTGCAGGTTCAATTCCTGGTCAGGGCACATACAAGCATCAACCAGCGAATGCATGAATAAGTGGGACAAGAAATTGATGTTTCTCTCTCCCTTTCTGTTTAACATCAATAAGTAAAATTTATTTTAAAAAAACAGTAAAAAGGAGGGTGCCATGCTCCAAGAAGGAGGGAGACTTAGGGGCCCCAGGGCTTCCTGGAAGGAACTGGAGGGGGGCCTGGGACCACAGAGGGGCCAGTTCAGCCTGAGGGAGGAGAAAATCTAGCAGAGAGTAGGTGTTGGGCAGGGGGCCAGGGTGGTGGGGTGTTGTATTTGGGGGAGATTTTGGAGCCTGCCCCCCTCCTCACAGCGTCCACACTGCCCCCACTCTGCAGAATGGGGCTGAGCAAAGTGCCGAGCTCTACCCGCCAGGCCCAAATGCTCTTAAGATGCTCAGGTTGGGGCTCTGCCACCCTGGAGCTTCTCCCTCTTTGTCCCCCCACCGCAGGCCTGCAGGGAAGCCAGGCCGACAAGACATCCTGGCCCTAGACGGGCACAGCAGGGTGACTGCCTGCTGGCCACTGTTCCATCTTACAGAAACGAAGCGGCAAGGGTGGACTCTGGGCAGACCAAAGCCCTAGTTTATTTCAGCGTCAGCAGCATCTCGGCCGTCACAAAAATAAACTCTACCGGGGGACAGCAGTCTCTACAGCGAGGTTAAGAGCTCAACCGCCAGGCGGTGAGCTTCGGGTGCATGGTGGGCGCTGCCCGGGCAATAAGTTAGGAAGCAGCAAGGCTGGTGGCCGTGACAGGCATGGGCCGAGCCTTCACTTCTGGGCGGGCACAAGGTCATCGATGGCCTGGCCCTGCTCCAGCCGCTGCTCCATCTCGATGAGCAGCTTCACGCCGTCCACCACCATCTGCACCAGCTCCACCTCCGAGAAGCCCAGGCGGTCGGCGTTGGAGATGTCAAAGACCCCGCCCACAGCAGCGGTGTCCACGCCACCTGGGGAGACAACCAAGTAGGCAGGGCCGGGGCAGGCACTGCCCCAGGGGGAGAGAACTGCTGGCGGACCCCGCCCCACGCACCTGTGCCACGCTTCTGGAGCCGCAGCCTCTTGAGCACTTCCGGGAACTTCTCGTGCTTGCCCAGGTGGGGCAGCTTGATGTGCACACCTGCCCGCAGCCCTGTGCCCAGGTTGGACGGGCAGGTGAGGATGTAGCCCAGGTGAGGGTTCCACATGAACTCGTAGTTCTTAGACTTGAAGAGTGTTTCAATCTGGAGTTGGAGGAGATGGCGTGAGAGGCGGCCTGTGGAGGGAGATACCCCTCCACCAAGGGACCAGCTGGGCCCAGGAACTCCTCCCCCATCCCAGCAGGGCCTGAACTCAGGGGCCTGGCCCTGTCCTCTCCCTGGCACCCAAGTTCTGTCAGCTGCAATGGGGGTGGCCTGGCCTGACCTGGGTGAGGCCATTGCAGAACCGGGTGAACACCTCCTTCATGTTGCCCCCCTTCTGCATGGAGATGACCCGCAGGTGGTCCTCCTCATTGATCCACACCAGGAAGGTCTTGTTGTCGTTATGCCTGGGGGAGGGGCACAGTCAAGCCACCTTCCTGGCCTGCGGTCTCAGAGCACATCCCAGAAAAATACTCCAGGAGGTCCCCAGACCTGCGGAGCCTCACACATCGCTGAGGTGTCCTTCCGGCAGTGCCCAGGGGGCAGCAGGGAGGCCAGGACGCCTCAGAAAGGGTTCAAAAAGCCTTGAGCTGTGCCTGATCCTGCCAGTCGGGCCTGGGGTGGGCGCTGCAGGGGGGGCAAGGCGCCCACCTAGGAGGCGAGGGCAGGTGGGAGGCTGTAAGTCCTCCCCACCCCCACTGGGAGGCGGCTGCGTCACCCAGCACCTGACCGAGTCCCGGAGGAGGGGGGGCGGGGCGGGTAGCGAGTGAGAAAGAAAACAAGAAGCTCCAGGTCCCAAGAGGAGGGTAGAAATGAGAAGCCAGCACGATCTGTCCCCCACCTCCGAGACCCAGAGAGAAGGAGGCCTCCACCAGCCCGGCCCCTCCGCTCACCTGGGCGCTCAAGGTCACCTGCGAGGAGGCCTGGGCGGCACCAAACAGGCCGCAGGAGCGCGGCCCCTCCCTCTTCCTCCCGGGCGTCGGCGAGGGCAGGGCGCAGGGGAGGGGGAGACCCGCGCGGGAGGGGTGGGGAGGGCACGCACCAGATGCCACGGGCGTCGGGCCAGTCTCGGGCCATGCCCGAGGCCAGCAGCAGGGGCGACACGGGCTTGTCGAAGAGGAAGTGGTCGTCGATGAGCTGCTGCTGCTCCGCCTCGGTCATGCTCTTGAGCGCGTAGTACCTGCCGGCCAGGTCGCCCTCCAGGCTCGACAGGGCTGCGGAGAGGTTCGCTCAGGGGACCCGCCACCCGCACGGGCCCGCCACCTCCCCACGTGCGCCCGGCCCTGTGGGAAGCCCAGTCCACGCGCTCCTGGCGGCCGTCCGAGACGGTGACCTCGCCGGGCCCCACGCCGCTGTCGGCGCGGGGCTGGGCTTCGGTCCCTTGGGAAACCGGACCGCGTTTGCAGATAAGAGCGCCGCGGCGGTTCGGGTGACGGGTAAACAAGGCAGGTGGGGCCAGGGCGGGGCGCGGCGGGGTCCGGCCGGCAGACCCCCACCTTCCACGGCGAGCTTCTCGATGGCGCGGCGCTCCCCGCGGCTGCAGTGCGGCGGGAGGCAGAAGCCGCGGATGCTCCGGCCCGTGCGCACCCGCGAGCTCAGCACGTAGTTGGGGTCCAGGTCGTCGCCGCCCTACGGGTCGAGCGGAGGTGAGCGCCGGGACCCCCTCCCCAGCCCAGCCCGCCCCTGGGCCGCCGCACACCTGCAGGCCGTCCGGGTTAAGGTCGGTCTTGTGCTCGTCACTCGGCTTGTAGCCGCCGTGTCGGTCCTCGATGATGGGGTCAAAGACATCCTTGAACACCTCGTACGACTCCTCGTCGCCCGCCACGCAGCCCACGGTCATAATATACGGGTGGCCTGGGGGGGAGGGGGCGCGGAACGGAGACAGTGACGTCACTGCCAGGCCTGAGGCAGCTGCGCGCAGGGAGGGGGCGCGGAGACCCTGGCCCGGGGGGCGATCTTGAGGGCGCCGGACCCCAGCCCCGGGGACGTCCTGCGGGTAAGGCGCCGGCACCCCGGCCCCTGGGCGGGGCTGACCGTACCCGGGTTGTCCACTCCAGTCTGGATGACGTCGTCCAGCGTGAAGCCACTCGGCGTGCTCTTGGCGCGCAGCTCGGCGTACAGCTCGGGGGTCAGCACCTTGGCCATGTGGTTGTTGTGGCCGCTGAGGTCGGGGAACTCGTCCTCCGCCGGGAAGCGCAGCTTCAGCGCGTTGTGGCTGTTGGAGAAGGGCATGGCGGCGGCGGGCTGCGGGAGACGCGCGCGTCAGCGGGGCTCGGCTTACCCGGCCTCCCAGGGACCTGCAGACCACCAGGGCCCCGCGGCCCTGGGCCCCAGTCACCCCGGGACGCGGCCGAGGCCAGTGGGGTCCGCCGCGCGCACGCGCAGGGGACAACTGCACCGCCCAGGACCCCAGTCCTGCCGGCGCACCCGCTCCAGGCAGGGGTCCCCGTCGCGTCCAAAGCGCACGATGCCGCGGTCCCCACGCCCGTCTGTGCGCAGGGCCCGCGCCCTGGCACCCAGCGCGGCTGCCGTCCCGGCCCTCGGGCCCACTCACCCGGCGACCGGTCGTGCAGGGAGCGCTGGTTCCTTTCACAGCTCCGGGAGCGGCGCAGGAGAACAGCGGCTGCTCCGCGCTCCCGAGGCTCTTAAGGGACGCAATGCGGGCCGCCCATTGGCCGCTATTTATAGCCCATTCATTCCATTGGCCCGCGCTGCGGGGTGGTGTCGCCCCTTTGTCCGCCGCCGGTCCACCCGGACCAACCCCCCCCTGACCACCCACCCCAAGGACCCGCTATACGAGACTCAGCACAGTCCGCCACCAGTCGCCAGCCCCCGGACCCCCGAAGTCGGGATTTCAAACCCTTGGACATCCTGGGAGTTCCCCCTGGCACTGCCTCCGGGCGGGAAACTGAGGCAGGAGAGCCCCCGGGCACTCGAGGACTTAAGGACTCTCGGGCTGTTCTGCATCCTGGCTCCCCCAGCTCGCTCCTCCCGCCAGTCCCCACGGCGGCGGCGGCGAGGGGCCGGGCTGGAGCGTCCCAGGCTGCCGCAGCAGTTCCTGACCCCACCCCCACCCCCCCTCCCACCCCAGCTGGTTCCCAGAGGCCGACCTTCTTCAAGGTGCCCGCAGGCATCTCCCGGGCGATCGTGGTGCAGAGTGAGAGGCAACCAGAGGCGCAGTCTGGCTGCGGCCCAGCCCCGAGGTACCCACGATGCCTTGACCTTGGGCAAGTCCCTGAGAGCTCCGGGGAACCCGAGCCAGAGACCCCGAGCCCTGGTTCTCCTGGTATTTGCCGCCCGGAGAGGCGGCTGGAGAGTGCGGTCTCGGTCTCCAGACCCCCGCCCGGGGCCCTCTCCTCCGGGGACACTTCAGCCTCACCACCCCGCCCCCAAAGGCAGTCAGCCCAGACGTTAGCTAGCTAGCAAAGCCCTGAGCAAACACCAACAACAAACATGTGTGAGACTTAAAAACCACTGAAAGTCGGAATCTCGCGAATGAAAACAACAGTGACTCCACCCTCCGCTCCCCCCAACGCACCCAGATTAGCAAAACAGAGAGACTGGCGGCAGCCAGGGCCGGCTGTGGGTCGGATGCGGGGAGACTGGCGTTTGCATCTGCGGATCGCTACATCTCTTTTGGAAAGTAATTTGGCAGTATCTACCGGAATTTAAAATGCCCGCACTCCATGACCCTGTGATCCCACTTCTAGGAATTCAGCCTGTAGAAAGGATCCAGCCGCGTTTCTCTTCACAGACAGAGGACGCACAGTGGGAAAACACACACAGAACAACGTGGGTATGACTCAATGCCCATCACCTGGACACTGGCCAGGGGCGGGGAGGCCTGTCCCGTGTGGAATATTACACAGCTATTTAAAAAGAGTGTCCCTTGTGTGGCTCAGTTGTTTGGGGATCATTGTTTCTTACAGGAAAGGTTGGGGGTTCAAAAAACAAATAGAAGAGTGAATCAGAGCTTCTGTGGCTCCTATCCACCAAACGCAGCTCTGAGAATAAGGCAAGAAAGCAGATGGCTTATCTATGTGTGTCTTTAACAAAATCCTCCCCATCCTGCACCGTGAGCTTGGCCGGCAGTGGGAGGGAACGCAGTGGGCCTGCAAGTGGCCAAGGGGACAAAACACCAGACGAGAGGAGACGGGCAGGGCTGGGAACGGCGGGGCCGAGCCAGGGGGCCCAGTGGTGCATCCCTTCCCTGTCTGTATGGGCATCAAAGGGTGTGGAGTCTCACTGGCTGTCCCTGTGGTGACTGCAGAGGAGACTCCTGGCTCTTTCCCCCCACCCCCCTCACCTTGGCATGCTTTGACCTGTTCCCAGTCAGCATTTTGAGTTTTCTTTATTCCTTTTTTTTTGGCCCATAAAACAAACCATTGTAAAAAGGGAAACGGTCCAGGCTGGTTGGACAGCAGGTTCCTTTAAGCCCCGAACTCCTGCAGTCTGTACCTCCTGCAGCCCCTTTCCCCCAATTTTAGAAATATCTGCGGCCGCCCTCCCCACCCCCAAAGGCCTTATGGGCTCAAGTTTCTGTTTCTAGAAACCAGAGCTGCTGGCTCCTGGAGGCTGACTTGACTTTCAGACCCCAAGGAGGGGGTGTCACTCAGAGCTTCCTCTTTGTCTTCAGCCTCTGCGGCTTCTCAGAAGGCCACCCCTCCACCCCTGCCTTCAGGTCCGGAGGCTTGGGGCTGCCCTGACCAAAGTCAGACCCTGGAGATGTCCTGCCTGGGGCCCTGGCACTCCTCGGCCTTCTGAGGTGGGTATTTTGTCCCCGTTTTACAAATAAGCAAAGAGAAAGTCAGAAGGTGGTGACAGGGGGCCAGGTCAGAGGTGTAGCAATCTCTCAATGATCCTGGGTCCTGGAGTGGCTGGCCCTGTGATAACCTGGCTGGGCCCACCCTGGAGACCTCTAGCAGGCCAAACCTGGGCGGGACTCAGACTGACAGCGAGGGTGGTCAGCAGCTGTGATGAGGGGAGGGGCGGGGGGCCTTTGAGGCCTTTAGATCCAAATGTCATGGTGAGGTCCCATACCAGGCAGTGGCTGCTTGGGAGCCAGGGTGGTCCCAGAGCAGGGTAGCAAGGGGACCGGCGCTGGAGGGGGCGCTTCTGGCCGGCTTAGCTCCCATCTGGACCCTCCACTTTCCCCAGGGCCCACAGAAGCCGGTTTGGTGGCGTCTAGGAGAGAAGCTGGGTGACATCACCTGGCCAGTTTACGGTCCTCAGAAATCACACCTGCCCTGGAGGGGGAGGGGAGCCTCAAAGGAATCCCTGGCCTTTCATCCACCACTCAGCAGGGCTGGTAGAAGTGGGCCAGGTGCAAGGGCCGGGCTGGGGATCAGAGGCCACCCTTGGAGTCAGAGTGCAGCCGCTGCTTCCTCCTTCTGTCTTGTCCCTGTGCTCTGCAGACTCCAGAGGGGAAGTTGGCTGGGTCAGGAGAGGGGCGGGGCTGCCTTGAAGTCACTAAGCACAGTGCTAGGCTGGGCCGGCCAGAGAGGAGGGTCCTCCTGTCACCTAATCCCTGCCAGGGATGTGAGCAGAGCAGTCATGCCGTGGGCATCCTCAGCTTCTCCTTTTCCTCCAGGGTGACCTTGACCATTTCCTCTTGCCTGTTCTCACTTTCCTTCAAATCCGACATTAGTTCTCTGCAGCCAAATTTACTGTTTTGTGTGTGTGTGTGTTTTAAGATTTTATTTATTACTTAGAGAGAAGGCAAGGGAGAGAGGGAGAGAAACAAGGCCTGCACCCAGGCATGTGCTCTGACCAGAAATTGAACCGGTGACCTTTCATTTGTGAGATGACACCCATGCCAGCCAGGGTCAGGTTTACTGGTTTTAAATCCCAATTCCACGTCGGCCACATTGACTGTATGACCTTAGGCAAGTGACTTAACCTCCCTGAGTCTTAGTTTCTCCACCTGTAAAGTGGTCCCTCACAGGGCTATGGACAGGAGTCCCTGCAGTGACACTCAGCGGGGCTCACATGGCATCAGTCCTTATTAGGGGAATCCTGATACAACAAACTCAGCCCTAGGCAATCAGTTGGGGCCTGGCGGAGGCCAGTGCAGATGGGCAGCTCTGGGAAGGCTGCCTGGAGGAGAGGGCAACTGAGGAGCTGGTCAGCCAGTAACCGCCAAAGTGGCAAGTAGGAAGTTGGGACCCCAGGAAACCACTGCCCAGTCATGCAGCCCTAATTTAGACTTTGTGGGTGCCCTGCCTGGGCTTCATACTACAGCCAAGTGGCTGGGAAAAGAGGAACCCTACCCCTAGGAAAATCGAGATCTCTCAAGGGAGTAATTAGGGGGTGATTTGGGCTGAGCACCACCAAGGGGGTGAAGCAGAGTCCCCTGGAACAGAGGTTACAGAACTGTGGACAGGGCTGGGTTGTCAGGAGGCAGGGAGGCCATGGCATAGCCACCCAGGTAGCTGGTGGCCAGAGTGTTGGCCCCACAGGGACATGAACCCACAGAGGGTAGGAGGTTATCAAAAGCCCCTCACCTTCTTACCCCAGGGCTCCCAGGCCCAGCCAGGGCAAGGACATGGAGGGGCCAAAGTTGGGCACCTGGGTTTCCACCACGGACTCCAAGGCACCCGTGGCAAGGGCCACAGACTGGCCAGTCCTGGCCCCAGAGGAGGGAGAGTTTAGAGAGCCCCAGAGGCTGGCAGGACTCTGGAGAGGTGCTGGCTCTGCAGGAGCCTGGCCACTCGCATTTTACCAGGCTGGAGCAGCTGGGCCTGAGAAGTGTGGTCCAAGGTCATGGCTAACTGGCACTGGGTTAAGGTGCAGGCTAAGCCCCAGGATAGCGGGCTGGACTGGCACATCTCTACCCGTCTCCAGTCCCAGGGCTAACAGGAAGCTAGCTGAGTGCCGCAGACAGACAGTCTGGGGCCCCTGTCCTCTCTGCACTCCGCCCCTCACTTCCCACAGGAGCCAGCTCCGAACCCGAATCCGCCTTGAAAGAGCCGAAAGAGCCTCACCTTCCCTTTTCTGCCCCTCCCCCAGCCCCTAGCTCCGTCCCCACTGAGCCCAAAATGCGCCCAGTTCATCCAGCTCTCGTTGCACCCTGGGCCCCAAGGGGACCCAGCGCAGCCTCCCTCCCGTAAGCAGCTTCCGCACGCCGAGGGTGTGGCCCTGCGGGACAGGCGGGCCTGGGAGGAAGCTACTTCGCAGACCCCGCCAGACCCCCAATCTCCTGCAGCCTGGCTGACCTCAGCCAAAGCCTCCTGGGACGACCCTCTGCCCCGCGACTGCAGGTTCTGGAAGGCACCCTGGGGCCCAGTCAGGGCTGTTGCAGAGTGTTTTGCAGAGACAAAATGTCCACGGAAAGGGTCCTCCTGGAGGCTGGGCATTAGGCCGCGGGCCGGCCTGCCCGTGACTGCGGGGCTGCCGAGGTCCCTGCCCGGTCGCAGTCCGCGGCGGCTGGCAGCTGGGGCCGTGGGACGTTCAGCGGATCTCCCACCCGCTAGCGTCAACCCGGGAAGAGCACGCAGTGGGGGGGGGGGGGGGGGCGCGAAGGCCGGCGAGGCGCCGTGACGTCATCGGTGGGCGCCGCGCGGCGCGCGGGAGGCGGAAGGGCTGCAGCCGCGGTACCCGAGCCACGTGCGGAGCCTCCAGGGCCGCAGTCGGCTCGGCATCGCAGGTGGGACTCCGGGGGGGCCACACGGTGGTGCGCGGGCGGCGGGCCCGGCGCGTCCCTCCAGCCTCCCGTGGTCCGCCCCAGCCCGGTGCCAGCCTGGCCTGGCTCGCTCCCCCTCTGCAGAGGCTGGGCCGGTGCATCAGTTTCAGCCCGCTGGAGGTCCCCCGTCCTTGCCTCTCCTGCATCCCCCTGCCACCGTCCGCCCAGAAGCCCGCCTTGGGGGAGGCTGGGGTGAGACTTTCCTCTGAGTCTAACCTGGAGTCGAGGTGGCCTCTCACAGCCAGAGAATGGGTGCCAGGCTCCAGGAGAAGGGCGATGAGAGGGTCAGGTCCTGACTTTGTGGTAATTCTTGCTGTTGCCTGGTCGCCATTGCTCCATCAGTGATTTAGACTGATGGCTTCTGTCTCATGACCCAGACCAAGAAGGGCTTCAAATGTCGGCCCTGGTTCAGCCCTACTGGGCTCCCCAGGTGGACCGTGCCAGGGCTTGAGCCAGCCACCCCACCCCCACCTCATGGCTCAGGATCCGAGAGTCACCAGGCACATCCTGCTGCCCGGCTCCTCGACACGCTCATGACCTTCTACTTCTTCCCAGGGCCTTGGCACTGCCAGGGAGCAGCACCATGAGCTTCGTGGCTTACGAAGAGCTGATCAAAGAGGGCGACACGGCCATCCTGTCACTGGGCCACGGTGCAATGATGGCCGTGCGTGTGCAGCACGGAGCACAGACCCAAACCCGGCACGGTGTCCTGCGGCACTCCGTAGACCTCATCGGCCGCCCTTTCGGCTCCAAGGTGACCTGCAGCCGAGGCGGCTGGGTGTACGTGCTGCACCCCACACCCGAGCTCTGGACACTGAACCTGCCACACCGCACCCAGATCCTCTACTCTACCGACATCGCCCTGCTCACCATGATGCTGGAGCTTCGGCCTGGCTCTGTAGTCTGTGAGTCCGGTGAGTTCTTCAGCTTTGTCCGGGCTCCCTCAGGAGTTGACAGGAAGGTGGCAGTCAGCCCCAGTGCTCAGGCAGTGTCCAGTCCAGCAGGCCCTTCCTGAAGACAGGCACGCTAGTTGGTCTCTTTTAACAAGACCTTGCTGGGGAGCTTACTGCAGGGACTGAGGGCAGAATTAAGGAAGTTAGTTAGGAGGCTGGTGCTGTAATCTGAGAGAGGGTCGATGGGATTTGACCAAGGATGGGCCCACAGGAGGTGGTGGCTGTGGCTGGTGCCACCTTGCTGCTAGGTGCTGACCGAGGTGCTGACCGCCATTCCCGAACGCTGTGCTGCGGGCAGAGGGTGGCAGGCCCGGTCAGACTGCTGCGAGTGTGACCCCCAGGCCTAGAGCTGAGAGGCACCCCTTCCTGGAGGGTGGCCAGGGCTACTTCAAGGTGCTCGGGGTGTGTGGGGAGCCTGCCCCATGCACATCCCCAACCAGTATCAGTGTCGTGGAGCCCAGGAACTGGGCTGCAGGTGGACGTACCTGAAGGCCAGCTGTTCCCAGGCCTTTCCACATGCACAGCCCAGCCACAGGCGCTGGGATGGTCGAGGGTGGGCACTGCAGCACGCAGCCTGGCCAAAAACAGCCCAGGCTCAGGCTCCCTAGATTCCCAGCATGTTCCTTATGGACTGGGCAGCTGGAGTCGGGGGGGTCATGAGGAATCCCCAGCCCCACTGCTGCCAGCTTTCTGAGGGCCTCAGGCCATCCTGTCTCTCTCTGGGCCATGGTCCCTCCATGTAGACAGTTGGATGGTCCCTGCTGCCCAGCCAGACACTTTGAATGGGGAAGAGTCGGATGCAGACCCGAGGCTCTAGGCCAGGAATGGGTGGGCTGGGTGGAGACCGAGTCCTCAGCATTCTGGCCCTGGGGTGCTGGTGGCAGGTGGACAGCAGAGCTTAGCCGGTTCCACCCCCTGCTGCGCCCTCAGCCAGGGCCTCGCTCCACTCGAGTAAAAATCGCTCAGTCAGTGGGCACGCTCTGGGCCCCTCTGGTGTGCCACTGTCCTCTAGGAACTGGGGGCACAGCCATGGGCAAGACAGACCAGATTTTGTCTGCTTCCCAGTGGGACTGTTTCAGCGTGGTGATTGCTCGAGGCTTGTGAGACAGGGCTGCGTGTTTGGGGTCACTCAGAGGGGGGTCCTTACAGCTCTGGCAGTCAGGGGAGGCCTGTCTGCAGAGGGACATTGAATTGGAGATGAGGAGGAGGTATCTGCCAAGAGCTGAGGGAGAGTGTCGCCCCGAGGGAGAGCACGCAGAGACCCCTGGTGAGGGCCCCATGGAGGCCAGCGTGGCAGGAGTGAGCAGCCAGGCCAGGGAGGGAGGGGACTCAGCTCGGAGCATCCTCAGGAGTCTGACTCCACCCTGTGTGGACGGGGCACTCAGCCAGGCTGTGCAGAGAATCAGCGTGGTCCGATGGGGCTGTGGGGGCGATTGCAGAGTCAGGAGGGAGGGGCCCAGGCGGGCTTGGCGGGCAGGTGGGGACAAGACGAGCTGTGGGTCCAGGAGAGATGTGGAAAGTGTGGCAGGAGTTCCCGGTGGATGGGATGTGGGTGGGACAGGACAGAGTCAAGGGCGCCTCACATTGTCTGCTGAGCAGTGGGTGTGGTGGGTTGGGTTGGGGAAGGCTTGGCAGGGAGTGGACTTGGCGTTGAATCTGGTTGCGCTCTGCACTTGTCAGTGCCAAGCGCTGTTCGGGTGTTGCAGGGAGGTGGTGAGTGTGCTGTGGGTGCTAGGTAGGAGTCAAGTGGAGGAACATGACTCTGGGGAGTTGTCATGAAGTAGGTGGCACCTGCAGCTGTGGGGTGAGGGGAGGTCAGGGGGTGCATGGGGGACACAGGCCCCAGCCGTGCGGTGCAGGGCAGGAAGCCAAACAGAGGGGCAGCTGCACGGTGGGGAGAGGAACTCTGTGTCGAGCTGGCATCATGGTACCCGGAGGGGCAGCAAGGTGAGGGCAGGGGAGGCTGGGGGAAAGAGAGATGGACCAACCTGAGTGGGCCTAAGCTCAGGGACTTGGGGACCAGCTGCCGCATGGAAGGCGATGGGACAGACCCAGGCCACTTTGTCTGCTCTGCCCAGACACTGTGGAGCCTTGGGCCAGCCCCAGACTCTGGCAGAACCCGGTCTCCGGGTCTGGGCAGTGGGGTTTGCTCCCTCGCTGGTGGTTCTGGGCGGGGCAGACACGTGATCAGCCTGTTTGCCTGCCCCAGCCCAAGGCCAGAGGGCAGGCAGGCCCCGCATGCAGCTCACATGTGGTGCCCACTGGTGACCGGGGCTGGCTGGCCTTGTGGGCTCTCCATGGGTCTCTCAGGGCTCTTGGGGTTGTTTCCTGGGTGGACCCAGGAGTCCTGCCTGACACCCGTCCTGTCCCCCAGGCACTGGCAGCGGCTCCGTGTCCCACGCCATCATCCGCACCATCGCGCCCACGGGCCACCTGCACACGGTGGAGTTCCACCAGCAGCGGGCGGAGAAGGCGCAGGAGGAGTTCCAGGAGCACCGCGTGGGCCGCTGGGTGACCGTGCGCAACCAGGACGTGTGCCACAGCGGCTTCGGTGTGAGCCACGTGGCAGACGCAGTCTTCCTGGACATCCCGTCGCCTTGGGAGGCCGTGGGCCACGCCTGGGACGCCCTCAAGGTTGAAGGTATGTGGGGTTCTGGGAAGGTGTGCCCTGGGCACCAGGCTGGACCTGGCCTTGCCTGGGTTGTCCAAAGCCCAGAGAGGTCAGAAATCGCCTGGCCACACAGCACAGGGGCCCAGCCAGGACCCTGATTGTACGGGTCTGAGCAAGGGGTCACTCAGGCTGGCCTGGCAGCCTCGGGGACGTCATCTGAGGAGCCAGTGGGGGCTGGAGGGGACAGGGATGCAAGAACAGGGCCCCAGCTGGGAGCCTGTTTGTTGGGAATGTCTTGAGCCCTGGGGAATGTAGCAGTGCCTCCTGTATGAGAGGCGGCCCTGTGCCGCAGGGTGTGCCAGAGGTCAGAGGTCAGCCCCTGACCCCAGCGGCTCCCTGCAGAGTCGCCCCACCCCCCAGCCAGGAGCCAGGCAAGCTGGCCCCTTTTAGGGAAGAAGTTGGTGTGGAGGCGGAAAGAGGGCTCCAAGCCAGGGAGGCGCTGGCTGGGCTCTGGGTTTTTCCCTTTTCTGGAGAAGGAGCTGATCTGGCAGCAGCCCCCTCCTAGCAGCAGGCCCTGCATCGAGGGGGAGGGGCTGCCCCTCGGAGAGACAGATGCCCGGCAGCTCCCACAGCAAGGCAATGGCCAGTGGGCCCCCTGCCAGCTAGCTCAGGCTTGCCCTGGCCTCTCGGGTCCCTGGTCTCTGCTGGGGTGGCTGGGGCTGGGGAAAGGGCAGCCCTGGCTCCCCCACATCTCCGCCCTCCCCAGCTTTGCCCTGATACCAGTGCCCCTCCCTGCCCACTGCTCTGTGGACACTGGTGGGTTTAGGCCCCAGTCCCAGGGAGGCCAGAGCTGGCTGCCCAGCTTCCTCTTTCTGCCGAGACTCCGTGCTGGTCGCCGGCCAGGGAGCCGTGCCGACCGCCGTGCCGACCTCCAAGTCCTGTTAGGCCCCTCCTCTGGGCCCTGTTTGTTCTCCGGGTCTGTTTGTTTTGGGCCCAGAGATTCCTGACTCACTCGCTCATGGGTCTGGCAGTTTCTGGCGATTTCCAGTGGCTCTTCTGCTGCTGTGAGCCCAGCCTAGTGAGGTGCAGCCCCCGACTCCCTGGACCTCGGGCTGGCCAGCAGCCTCAGACCCTTGCCTAGTGGGGCCTCAGTTTCCCTGGCAAGGTACACAGGGGCAGGGTCCCCTCTTAAGGGTGACACTGTTTCCTCTCTGGGTTGGCCTCCAGCTGCATGGGCCTCCTCCTAGCCCAGACCGCCCTGCAGTCCTGGGGGTTAGGGCTGCAGTGATTGGGTCTCACAGGCCCTGGAGGGCTTGCTGGGCCACGCCCCTTCCTTGCCCTGATGTCCTGAACTTTCCCTGCCAAGATTGGGACCTGGGCTGGCACTGGATAAGGCTGAGGGGCATGGTAGGCACCCCCAGTGGGAGGTGGCAGGAAGAGGCTGTCAGCTCCCGCCCCCACCTTGTCACTCTCAGCCTTGTGGCCCGGCTCAGAGCAGGCACCTCCAGTTCCAGGAGCTGGTGACAGCCTCTAATTTCCTGTGACGGTCGGTCGCCTGTGTGCCCCTGCCCCTGCCCATGCTGACGTGTGTGGTTAGAGGTGTCTGGTGAGGGCTGTCTGATTAGACACACCTGGTGAGGGCTGTGTGGTCAGGGCTGTTCTGGGCCCAGCAAGTTGGCAGCTGTGACATCAAGACTCCACCTGACCCCAGTCCAGCTTTTGCCCTGACTCCTGACCCCTGACCACAGCTCTTTGTGGCTGAGGGAGCCCATGGCCAGCCTCAGGCCCAGGGCCGGGCCCAGCATCCACTCTCCTCGCTCTCAGTAGGTTTTTTTTTACCAGAACCCCCGCCTGGAAGGACTGGGGGTGGCGTTCCCCGGCCATATACACCCGTCCAGAGGAGGCTGCCCAGCAGGCTAGGTGTTGGCAGGCTCCCTGCTCTCTGACACTCTGTCCTGCGCCCTGCAGGTGGGCGCTTCTGCTCCTTCTCGCCGTGCATCGAGCAGGTGCAGCGCACGTGCCAGGCGCTGGCAGCCAGAGGCTTCCTGGAACTGAGCACCCTGGAGGTGCTGCCGCAGCTGTACCACGTGCGGACCGTCAGCTTGCCCGCACCAGACCTGGGAGCTGGCCCTGGCCTGGACGCCTGCCCCTTCCGCAGCGGCACGCCCATGAAGGAAGCCGTGGGCCACACTGGCTACCTGACCTTTGCCACCAAGACCCCAGACTAGTGGGCTACTCGCTGGGAGATCCAGGGAGCTGGGAGGGTGTGGGCCTGGACAGGGAGGCGCAGGCGGCGTACGTGGGCGGTGGACACCTGCGGGCCTGTGTTTACACAGGTGGTGGGGTGGGGCAGGTTGTGGGGGCCTCCGAGGTGGCTGAAGAGGGTGGCCAGCCCCAGGCCTCCGGTCCCCAGGGAGGGAGACCTCTGCCCTGTCTCCTGCCCTCTCCTGTTCTTTGCCACGTGGAGTCCCCACGACCACAGGGTTTTCTGAGTGCTAGGGCCCAGGGGTGGGGCCTAGATCTCACCCCTTCCCAGATGGCCCCACGCAGGGAGGGAGATAGGGGAGCAAAGACTTGAGGAGGGCCGGGGGCTTGGTGCTGCCATGGACCCTGGGCCCCCATGGCCCAGCTACCACACCAGGTCTGTGAACCAGCCCGTCAAGGGGTCAGCCCTGCCCTAGCCCCTCTGCCGCCATCCCCAGTGCTGGTGGGGCTGGGCTGGCCCAGCACCCAGGGAGAGGAGACTCTGCAGTGTTCCCTGTGGCCCCCCCCCCCCCCAGCTGCCTCCTGCTATGGGAACACAGCTTCAGGCAGGGGGTGCACCCGGGGTGGAGGGCAACACACCACAGGGCTGGGGATACATGGCACCTGCCCTGGCCTGGCCCCCAGCTCTGTGGCGTGGGGCTGGCATTTATGCCTGCTGGTGTGCATGGAGGGCCTGGGTGTCCACCCTGGGCCTTGGCCTCCCAGCATTCAGATGGGAGCCCCAGGGCACGGCGCCTGCCCAGGGCTGGCCCTGACCACACCTGGTGGCGAAATAAACACTGCGGCCCCTGCATACTGACTGGTCTCTGGGGTCCCACGAGGCTGGAGCCCCGCCCCCACTGCAGCACCCAACCTGGACCCAGTGCACACAGCCCCCTGGCCCTGGCCCTCCTGTCTCACAGCAAGCACCCCAGGGCTCCAGACTACAGGGCAAGGCCTTGGGCGCCTGAGACAAAGGAGTGAGTGTGTGGCCACCCCCATCAGGCTGCAAAAAGGGCCACTTGTCCCTGGGATGAGTGAGGCAGGAGGGAGCACATGAGTGTAGGCGAACAGAGTGTGGCCCGTGGGTCCCAGAGTTCTGGGTGCCACCCCTCTACCTCAGCCCAGCCCAGCCTCAGTCACAGTACAGGTAGCTAGCTTCCTTGGTGTTCCCGGAAGGGCTCAGAACTCATGAAGGACCCCGAGATCTGTTACTCTGGCCTGAGGCCACCCCTGGGTTTTGTGGGTCCTTGGAGGGGTGCTGAGCAAGGCAGGCCTGCAGGAGGACCCGTCTCCCATGGTCAGTGTCCTGAGGCCGGGTGGCTCCCCTGCTCCCCTCTCCTATGTAGCCTCCTGGGAAGACCTTTGTTCACCTTTGTCCCCCCAGAGTCCCTCGGGGTCCCTGGAACCAGTAGTCCTGCCCCCGGGCTCCCACCCCCACTTTCAGGACCTGTCCTGACCTCAGACCAAATGCCTGGCCTAGGGGACAGAGAAGGAGCGAGGCCTTGCCCTGGCCTTTGGACGAGGCCTGCAGGGCGTCTGCTGCTGGCAGGCTCTCCAGGGCCTACGGAGTGCATGGCCGAACTCCCACACACCTTTTAGGGTCCCTCTCAGATGTGTCTCTCTCTGCACCTCCCACTGCCCACCCTTGGACAGGGGCATCCTGCTCCACCCTCCACTGCACCCACAGGCCCTGGGCTGGCTCACTGGGCTGTCTGCAGCCTGGGAACCCCTGCAAGCTGAGGAGTGGGGGGCCAGCCACACCCCAATTCTGCAGGTGGGGAGCCTGATGCCCAGAGGGCAGGGCCAGTGAGTGACCAATCATCACACCAGTGACCAAGTCAGCCCCCTGGGGCTGGTCACAGGGCAAGGGCTCAGCCAGCAACTCCCCTGCTCGCCCAGACACTTGTGACCCTCAGTTCTTCCTTGGAAATCCCCACACCCTGCCCTGCACACCCCCAGCCCTGCTGAGTGGCTGAGGCGAGCTGTCTGACTCCCTCTGGGTTCCACCCTAGGGCCCCAGGCCAGGGTTCCACCCTAGGGCCTGGCTTGGATTCCAGGACACCAGATCCCGCCACCGCCTCCCCCAGGAAGCCCTGGCCAGGCCTGTCCTTAGCCCACCGGTGCTGGCCCTCCCTGTGCCTCTCCAGCCTATCATCCAGGCAACACACCTTCTGCCTCTGGCTTGTGGGCAAGTGGACTCCTCCTACCCCACCCCAGCCCACTGCATAGGTAGGGAAACTGAGGCCCAGAGGAGATTCCACTCATTGGGGTCTGGGCCCCCAAACCCCTATTCACCTAGACCTCCTAGATCAGAGGCCCCTACCCGGCATGTTCCTCTAGGGTGTGACCCAGGCCAGAGGGGAGAGAGATTTCTGCTATCAGGCAGGAAGGCAAAGACTCAGAAGAGGTGACACTGCAATGCCCGGAGGGGCTGGAAGGTGGAGGAGGGTGAGCAGGAGGCCTTCCCAGGCGGAAGCAGGCAGGCAGCTGTTTGCAAGGCCACTGTGAGCACAGGCTGGTCACCGGGCCCAGGGCCCCTCTCTGCCCAGGGGTTGTTAGGCTCACTGCCAGCCAGGACATGTCCCTGTCTCCCCTCAGGGCTGCTGATGCACCCTAGGGGGGAGCATGTCGTTGGGGGCTGGTTGTGCCCTGTCCTCAGGTCTTAACGCAGCACGTGTGAGCTGAGTGCCCTAAGTGCTGGATCCCCCTGGCGCCCAGGATCCAGCAGCCTGGCCTGAGAGACTCCGGGGACCAGGTACAGTCAGGGGCAAGTGCACGGTGGGAACAAGAGAGAGGTTGGGCCCTGTGCCGGAAGGGAGTGCGGACAGTCAGGAGGCCTCCTCACCCGAGGGGAGGTGGCCCCTGCAGTCACAGGAGGGTGACAGCCAGGCCACACTCTGCCCTGGGGGGATGTGAGCATGTGAGGGCCCAGGTTCCCGGCCTGCCTGGGTCATTATCCCCCTCTGGCAGGGTCGGGGTGGGGAGAGATGAAGTACCACATCAGTCACAGGCATGCTCACGGGTTGTCCCCAGTTGTTAGCTTTAGTGGGGCTGCTGCCACCTCCGCCTCAGGAGCTCCCCACTCTCCATGGCAGATTCTAAGGCCAGAATTTTGGGGCCACTTCTGGGTCTATCTGATAATGTCTTTTGTGCTTTGAGGCACTTGAGTAGCTTTTTGCTTCAGGGGTGTTTGAATATCTTATCGGGCAGAGAAGACTGGACAGCGAGACTTGTGGCCAACGCAGGTCACCCCGTCACTGTGCTTAGTTAATTGTGTACTAAAACCGGGAACAGGGAGCCTCCAGCTGGGCATGGGCAGGGCACTTGGGCTGACCTCCACCGCTTCCGAGGCACCCCACCAGTGAGCTGTCCCCACAGGCGTGCTGCACTACAAGCACGCCCCATGCCACCGCCCCCAAAACAACTCAGAGGCCCAAAGTTGCCATCGGCCCCTCTCGGAGCTGTGGCTTGGTGGCTCTTGATCAACCTCAGCCAGGCCTGTTCATAAGTGGGGACAGAGCAGATGGAACGTCCCCTTCCGGACAGACAGTTGGGCACACCCTCTCATGCCCTCTGTTCACACGTCAGGGCTGAGCCTGGTCATGGGGCCATTTTTCAAGCCTTTGCTCACGTGGCCCAGCCTCACGTCAGGGGCTGGAGAGACCTGAGGTCTTAGAGAGGGGTCCTGGGCCACAGGCACAGGGGTGGGAGCAGCAGCAGCGGGTGAGGCACAGGGCCGGTCCTAGTGGGAGGGAAGGGACTGCCGGACCTTGCCAGCCTGGCCACCCTCCCCAGGCTACATCTCTGTGCCCAGCCGAGGGCATTTCAAAGTCAGGCCGCCTGCGGAGGGCGGCATCAGCCGGAGGGAATTACTCAGCTCCCACCAGGCCAAGAATAGCTCGGAACTGGGTCACTCTAACCAAGCTCTCCGGTCACAGCCTCCAGCCTTTGAGGATAATCAGCTTCCTCCCCGACATCTGTCCCTTTATAGAGGGGCAGGCCGGGAGTGGGCACAGTGTCCCCATCTAGAAGATGGGGACAGGGAGGGGAGTGTATTCATGGCTGTCCTGCCGTCCCTCCCTGTTTCCTGTGTTCTCTCTGCCCCTGCCTGGCAGGCACCCCATCCTCCCCGCCCACCCTGCAGCGGCCCCACTCAGCGGGGCCTGCCAGCCCCCACGCACAGGCCAGGTGGTGTGAAAGCCCCAGGAGGTGAGGCATGCTGGCCTGGCTCAGCCTGGACAGTGGAGCACCCCTCCACTGCCCTCCTGCCAACCCCACTGACCTTGCCCTCGATGTCCTGAGTCCCGTGGACCCAACACCCCAGGCCCCCTCCTCTGAGTCCCCCCTGGGTGTGCCTTCCTTCGATGGCAGATCAAGGCGGTGGTGGGCCAACGGACCAGCCCACCCCTCTGAGGACCTCCCAACCCTCCAGACCTGAAGCCTTGCTGCCAGGCCACCCTCCCCTACCCACGCTGACTACATGGGTGGCAGTGTGGATGCAGCCCTTCCCCACCCCCACAATGCCTCCCATGGGCCCACCCCCAGCACTTGGCACAGGGGGACCCTGTCGGAACCTGCCCTCGGCCTTTGGACCCTCTGCCAATCCGCCCCACACAGCCGATGGGACCCTGGGGCCAGGGCCCCAGGGACAGACAGACAGAAAGCCTGTGTCCTGGGACACAATGTGGAGCCAGGTCCCTGGCTGCCTGAGCTCAGACACATGCTTTGGGAAGAGAAGAGATGCTTGGTGGCCCTTTGACAGGACCCAAAGCTCAGCACTCCACTTCCTATCTCCATAGCAACACCGCAGAGCACCCTCCCCTGTGCGTGATCCACCCCACCCCCACCCAGGGCAGCAGGCGATCCTCCCTCCGCCTGGTCCTCAGGCCTCTGCTAGCCGTCCTCGTGGCCCATGGCACAGCCCCCAGATGTGACTCCGGCTGGGTGCAGCTGAGCACCCGCCCTGCACGGGGCTCTTGGTGCCGCAGTGACGGGACAGCTCACCTGCCCTGCTGGCTTCTCTCCCGGGGACCCCAGCTGTACTCAGATGGGCCCCTGGGTGGCAGCACCCACCTCTCCAGGGGGCTGCTTAGGGGGCAGAATCTGGGCCCCTCCCAGACCTCCTGACCAGAAGGTGCACTTTAGGTGGATTCCCCAGGGGGCTTGGGCATCAAAGTGAGAAAGGCCAGGTCAGCTACTCTGTCCCTCTCTGCCACTGGGAAGCCCAGAGCCATCTGCTGCCTGTTGGGAGTGTCCTTCACCTTCCCCGCTGCTCTTCCTTGAGTCTCAGCCTCCTCCCCCAGGTGGACTGAGGGGCTGATGTCACAGGTCCTTGCAGCCCACATGACATTGTCACCTGGGTACGCTGCCACGAAGTGGTGCATTAGGGTGCCAAAGCCATCCTTGCAGCAATGTAGGGACCACTTCCCACCCAGCTGCACCATCTCTGCCGTGCTTGTCCCAAGTGTTGTTTTGGGCTCTAATCTTTACAACCCAGAAGGCATTTGTGCTCCAGGTGACAGACCAGCCCACTCCTCAGCCTTCGCCACAGGCACGTTCATGACAGGTGGGCTCTGCAAATGCATCACCTGGTTGCTCAGTGACATGTAGTTCCCCACCCCACCCCAGACCTGCTGACTCAGGACCTGGGGGTGGGGCTGCCCAGGGGTCACTGCCAGGAGGACCAGAGTCTCTCAGGTGTCCTCTTTCCTTCCTTTGATTTCTTATTTTTTTTTTTTT